>SWBH01000002.1:0-69633 GCA_024195465.1 Aureobasidium sp. EXF-8845 | reverse complement strand
CAATGGGATACAAAGTCGTGGCAAGCAATCCTAAGGTTGGATTCGCACCCATTCCTTCGATCGTGGATAGCTGAGCATCAAAGTCCTGGTTGCCGGAAAGCCTGCAACAGTGCATTGGGATCGCCATGCTTCGGTCACAGACGACCATCCCTTGCTTGCGTTCGACATTAACTTCCTTCACTTGAGTGTCAGCTGTGTCGCTCATTCCGTTAATCAACGTCGGCACATGTTAAGCGCCAATCTTTGCCCGATATGCGGCTGTGTCAATGTAGTCGTGATGTCCTAAAATGGCCTTGAGCTGAATAGTAGGAATGCCTATGCACAATCTCATGGTTTTACTGTCCGCTAGAGGTTGCAAATATATAACAGATCGTAGATGCAGTTTGTTGGCGCGACAAAATTTCGATAAAACATGATCTCTTCCGGGAATGCGGCGCTGTTGAGATGAGAGGCTGTAAAGTAGATACGACTTAGAGTCGCAATTTGTGTCTTGAAGATTATAGCGGTAGCAGGCAAGCACGAATCGGAAACGACTCGGAGTTTTCCCGCCACAACCTTCCTTGACCTGTCTTGCCGCATCGGACTTGAATCGTCATCTTCACTATTATGTTCGTTCACACTGTGACGACGATCGACATGCCATGGAGAGGCTTCGTCAGCAACAGCATGTCACTGGTTGATGGTATCCGCCGCCACTGCCGTCTTCCCGCTCCCGTTGTCAAAGTCTCATGGAGAGTACTGACGACTTCTTGCAGAATGACAAGGTTTCGAGGTCAAAGATCTGCAACATCCATGTCGTTTTGTTGCTTGTCTCGACGGTTCAGAGGATTTCAGTCTGCCTGGGTAGTCGTGAGAGTTGTGTATCGGCCGGTTAATCGAATCATATCGTAAGTATGTTAGTCGTCCACATGCATCAGTTCTAAGGCTATCCACAATGACGCGATTGCCCTGTCCAGTAAGGGCGTTGCTTGCATATTCGGTCTTCAAAAGAGTTGAGTGGAGGTATCACTTCTCAGCCATCGATTAAGTAATTGCAGGTAAGCACCGGTCAAAGGTATAGTTGCGAAAGTTGTTGTATATCAGTCAGGCCATAATAATCATGTCGTCGTTCGTGCATCAGTGCTAAGCTTGTCAAGAATCGAGTGTGTCCAGTGAGCAGTCTGGCGACTACTGAATAAGTGTTCGAAAGAGTCGTCAAGGTATCGTTTCTCAATAATTCGTTCGGTGGCTTTTGAAAACGTTTAGTCGAAACACTCTAGTCAAGGAGCTGGTAGGCAAAGACAGCATGCATCAAATATTCGGTCTGTAGGATTTTCAAGGGGAGATGGCATTTGTGAATCGTTAATTCACAGCATTTCTAGGTAAGCACTCATTAAGATCCTGTTCATGGGTTATTACCAATCTCACGGGTCATGCGAGAGGTGCCGTACGTGTAGTTGACGGCTTCTGTTTCGCGTTATTGGAACTTCGATGAAGACGTGTCGGGTCTGGGCAATCGGCTGAGCTGCAAAGTAGTATTCAAGTGAAGGGACCCTTTCTCGGTTATTGGTTCAATGATCCCAGGGTAATGCACTGCGTGAGATACCATGCTCGTCAGAAGATAGTTGCACAGAAGATAGTTGCAGAAATTGTCGTGGGTCGATCAGGCTACTACAAAGATGTCGTACGCATGTAGCCTGCGTACTTTGGTCTGTCTGTCGACGAAGTTGGGTCGGGTCCGCACAGTCAGCGAAATGCGAAAGCAATATATTGGTCGAACATTTCATCCACAAGAGACATAGGCAACAGTATCACTGCTCAATCAACGGATTAATTATGCTTGAATGCATATGTTCCAATCTTTCTGACCAGAACTGAACTGGCGTGTGCAAGCTTGAGAGACAGTGCGTGTATAAGACATTGTTGCAAGATCGCTGTCTGATTTGGCCGGCTGTGATGGTTTGTATCTCCAATGGTCCCACTGTAGGATGTCAGAAGTCATGTTAGTAGTCTCCATCCCAAACCAAAACGGGAGCTGATGATGTGTCGAGCTGCAGTCTGCAAAGGCGTCACAGCCAAGGCATCACTTTTTGATCATTGGTCCAAATCGCCGGTAAAAATTGTTCGAGTCCAAAGTTGTGTTGTCGGGGTCAAAGTACTGTAGACAGAAGGCAGCGTAAAGCACTGTCAAAGGGCCTTTTCCGACTTGGCCGGCTACGAAGGTTGTTGGTGGGTCGAAGGTGGACGAAGGTATAGCATTTCAGTTCCCAACCGAATCGTGTTTGGGAGGGCGTCGGTATAGTCTGTATAAGTCGAAAAAGCGTACTGCCAAGAGGCAACCAGGTGGTTAACAGCAAGCGGTAGCAATAGTCAACAGCTCATCCATCATCACAAGCAGGCAACATAAGAGCATTCCAGCCCGATATTTCCAAAAGCGAAAGCGTTGGTGATCAATGGTCGTGTTCCAGGGTTTCCGTCATCGACAATGAGTATCCTACTTGCAGCTTGCTTATCATTACATTCCGGACGTATTTTCATTCATCCAGACTCATGGTCGAAGTGCACATACGCAGTTGAGCCTGCGATAACCACTGTTGGGTCTTTAATCGACATATGCTCGATAAGATTGTATCAATTCACCGTCAACATGCAGATGAGTGATGGTTGTTGACATGCACTCGAGCGAAACGGACATTGGCGAAGGTTCATCACTCGCGACAGCAACTGATTTGTGCGCAGCGCCATGCCACGCATCCACTGTCCAACAGCTGTTGAACAACACAGTTACTGCGGACTCGTTCAACCACTCGCGCTTCACGCGAGAGCAGAAAGCACGCATCTCAGCAGTACTCGACAAGCCCACCTGTTATCCATCTCGGTCGACAACCATGCAGAACGCATGAGCAGCCGCTCAGTGTAGTTCCCTCTATCCGTAGTGTGCGTCCCTCTTCTCTTGCATCTCGCTTGCATTCTGCCTCTTTCTCTCAACAATGTGACCCAACGATATCACACAGCCAACATAACGCGTGATTCGACTAACGCGACAGGTCGCTCATCAGACTTCAGTCCAGACCCATTTCAAGACGTCGAAACTCGACTCGAACTCTTTGTCGCACAATCAAAGTGACTCGGAGGTAACCAACGAAGTGGCTTGATAGAAGGAAGAGAGAAGAAGAGGAGGACATGAGAAGATGAAGTAGAAGGGGGGCATCGAGAGATAAGAGTCACAACATTGCCAAGCCAAGCACGCGTCATGTGGACCCCCTCATCGGAGCTTCCATACCCGAGGTCCGACTTTCTCATCTCTCGAGCTCGAGTTGGGTCTGCCAAGCGTGGTCAGGGTGGTATGCTCGACAAGCAGAATTTTGATAAAAGTACTTCGGTATCGACGACGATGAGGCTATTTCTGTATATTAAGCAATAAATATGGGTTCTATATTATGAAGAGTAGGATGGAGCAAGTCCAATGGCAGTCGATGGTGGTGGTGGAGTCGTGTGTTCGATATATTGTTTTCAGATGTTGGGTTTCGAGAAATGGGTGAAGAACACCGTTAAGCACACCAAGCAGTTTGTACGTGGCCATGGAATACTTGTTTGTTGATAAGACGATATCGGACGGTAATCAGATACTCGCCGAAATGCTCAAGAGTACAAATTTCAAGTCGCAAGTAAGATAGTGGTTGTTATGATCGTTGCCGGTGCTGATATAGAGATGTTGTACAAGACATATGGCCACTCGGGACACATCTCCCGCCTTCGTGACGCCCCGCAGTCCATCGCTTCAGAGAATACATCATTCCATCAAGCGCGTCACAAACCTCCATACAAAAGTCACCAGAGCAGCGCACAGCAAAGCAAAGCAATGAAGGCACAACCCCAAAATGCACGCTCACGCTACCTCTCAACAATCTCCACCATGGAGAAGCTCCCACTGCAAGACCTCGAGTGCACAGCTTTAGAGACAAAATATCTGTGGCTGCTCAATGCAGGAGACATGGCAGCACGAGCGCGTTCATGCATCACTTCACCAGAGAATCTGCCTGGGAGGCCAGTGCAAGTTGTAGAACTATTAGCAAAGGTAAGTCGAGTGTGAGAGGAAAGAATGGAAGGCTGACGACTAAAGTGCGACGAGGAGTAGCCGTATGCGATTGTCGAGTACGAGTCGCCTGATCATGCTAGAGTTGCTTATGAGCAAGAGTCGAAAGCTTTGTTTGCATATGCTGCGCCGAACGTGGTAGAAGGTATACTGGAAATGATACAACCGAATCACCCTCCGCCGACGATCCTCTCGAACAATCCACCGATGTACGAGTTCTCCAATGGCTTGATTTTGATGCACGAATTCATCACAAAAGAGGAAGAGGAAGAGATGATACGGGAATACCACATTGCGACAGCTTCACGAGATGGACGCGCTCTGAAGCGCGGAGCTGTGCATTTCGGCCCTCACTTTGATTATACCACTTTTGCTGTTTCAAAGTCGGCGAGCACACCTCCGCCTGAGTATCTCACGCGATTGTTGAGTCGTTTGCCTGCTAGGGACGACAGAGATATTCCTGATCAGTATACTCTGCAACACTATCCGCCAGGCACGGGTATACCTCCACATGTCGACACGCATTCGGCTTTTGAGGAGACCATATACAGTCTTAGTTTTGGCGCTTCGACACGCATGGACTTTAAGCTGTGTGGAGAAAAGGAGTCGAGACGGTTGAGACTGCCGAAGCGATCGCTTGGTGGTGAGAGCGAGACACCTCCACCGGCGCCTTCCCCTCCTGTTGAGACGATTGGAGAAGAGACGGAAGAGTGGGAGTTGAAATTGCCAGCTAGATCGTTGTTGCTCATGAGAGGACCCTCCAGGTATGGCTATACCCATGGCATCAAGGGCAGAAAACACGATCAGAATGGACCCAGGCTGGTTGCGAGAGAAGATCGATATTCGTTGACCATGAGGAAGATCAAGCCGGCGGACAAGATTGGGTGTGATTGCGAGTATTCGCATGTGTGTAGTTGAGTTATCGATGTTGGTTAGCTGCCCCGAGGCTTGTCTGAATATCCAAGGAAGGAGCGAGACTCGACAAGACAGAGACACAGACTTGGCAGTGAATCTTGTTGCCAAGGCTGCCCTTCTTTTGTTGTCAAATGTCAAACGGGCCGACACTCTAAAGCTGCCATGCCTCAAGACCCTTGATCTGAGAAGCTTGTTGCGAGTGTTTGCTACTTCTGTTTTATTCGTGTTTGCTGCTCCGATACGTAGGCATCCGACCTCACCATCGCCTTGCAGCATGAAAATGACGGTGGCAGGTTCCTCGGCACGGACGAAAAGCGCCACGTGCCCTTCCAGGCTGCAAGCGGAGGCGTTCCTGCCCCCCCTCGCGCGCGGATCGCGGATCTTCTTGTACTGTATACAAGCGGAGTTGAGGTGTGGATGGTCTGACCGGCTCGAACCTTGAACGACTGGGCATGTACCTTTGTGACTTGGTGCTTCTTCTGCTCTTTTCGACAACGACGACCCTCTCGAGTGTGAAGGTGGCACAGAGTGTATGCTCTAGGTGAAACGTTTCATGGCACATTCCTGAGCCTCATCGTCCTATCAGCAGCAACAGCAACAGCAAAAATCGCGACTGCTGTATCTGCGTCACTGTACCTTCCCTCGTCGATCGGCTCCTGTGCCCGCACGAAGCTTCTGCCAGTCGCGACTGCCTCGTAAGCGTGCCTTCCTCTGCTCTTGACCTTCGCTTTGCTGACATGCTGTTCTCGTCGCAGGTTGCAGATTGTCAGTTACCATCCCACAAACAAACCATCCATCCATCCATCTCTCGCCCACCATGCGTCTCTTGACCGTTGTCGCATCGCTCGTCGTGGCAGCTTCTGCCCAGCAACTTCTGGTCTACAGTGACACGGCACTCCCTGCATGCGCTCAGCAATGTACCGTCCTCCAGAACGCTCAAACCGGGTGCATCCCTCCAGCGGCACCAGTCACGGACGCTACCATCTACGAATCGTGCTTCTGCCAGTCTGGATACCTCACCACTCTCAAGGCTGCCGGCTCGACTATCTGCTCGGATGTGTGTGAAGCCAGCGATGTTTCCAAGATTGCCTCGTGGTACCAGTCCAACTGTGCCGACAACGGTGTCGCTGCAGCCGCAAAAGTCGCTTCAGGCACGCAGACGGACTCGACCACTGCGCCCGTCGTCTCGACTGTTGCTTCGACAGTGTCCACAGCTACAGCAGGAAGCTCAAGCAGCTCTCAAGGCTCAAGCTCATCTCGAAAAGCAGAAGGACACCACGATTGGTAAGTCATTGAGCTCCTATACAATTGGCTATGACTAACGCAGCTCCAGGTGGACTGACCATTGGAAGTGGATCGTCATGCTCATCGTCATCTTTGTCGGGCTGGGAATCCTGACCCTCGCCATGGTCCTCATCCGCCGTCGCTACCGCCGTCGTCGTGACGTTGCAACAGCTCCCTTCAACTCTGGCATCACCCGCAATTCATTGCCTGCTCTTACCGTCACTCCTCCAGCTCTCGTCAAGGCACCCAGCAACCAAGCCAGCAGGACGAGTCTACCAAGAGTCCGAGAAAAAGACAGAATGTCTGTCACAGATGTCCCTGTCCCTCCGTTGCCTGTAACCCATGATTTTGCTACAAAGGAACGAGGAAACTCTCCCGACTTTGAGTACGGACGTGCGAGATAACCAAGACTTTGCACTTTTCATTTATATCCACCACATAATTCTAATCAATTCTGGAGTTTTTGTGCCTTTGCTTGCAACATTTCCATCATTTTATACTGATACTCAAGATTCCCAGTTTTGCCAAAGTCGTTTCTACAGTAACATGACATTGTTCAAGATCCACAATGACGACCATGGTCAATGCCAAGCCGTATTATATTAATCCTCCGGCACGAGCCAATACGAATGTTTTTCAATTCCACTTCTTCGTCTGCTGTACAATACTGCAAGTCGCCAAGAACCGCAGAAACAACGAGCCTCCATCCATCCTTGGCCAGGGTCATGACCGATCCTCGACAGCCACACAACCAAGAGGTCATCGATCTGGCTGCCAGTTTCAGACTTGCATTGGAATCCACACGCAACGAGCAATACCAGGCCACCACTCTACCGTCTCTCGCCTTCATTCAAAATCTGATAGCCTCTAGTCAAGCCCTACAACCAGGCTCAGCCTCAAATCCTGTACAAATCTTTGATGACGCTCCAATAAAGTCGGATCCAGACTCTGTCGACATTTCGCAGGAGAAACTTCGGCAGCTTCTGGAAACACAGTCTATGGTGCCAGAAAATCCACCACATGTCCTACGCCATCACCCTCCGACATTGGGTCCTGGAACCTCTTCTGCAATCTCGAACTCTTCTCCGGCTTTTTCATCACAACCTCGTCTCTTCTCGACTTCTGCTTCAATAACGGAATCTGCTACACCTCCAAGCTCCAACTTTCCCGCAATTTCTGGGCCATCTGTGCTCTACAACAGCTCCCAACCCGCACCAAATCGTATCAGAAACGCGACTGTCTGTTCTCGATGTAAACAGAGTGACCACGTTGCTGGAGATCACTGCTTCACATGCGGCGAAACTGGCCATGATTCCTCCGTCGCTCACTGCTATCACTGCCATAGGATCGGTAAATGTACCACTCGCTACTGTGTCAATACGAGATGTAAACGATGCAACGAGATTGGCCATCCCGCAAGTCAACACTGCGAAAAATGTTCATTGCCAACCCACAGCATTTATGATCACTGTCATGTCTGCGATACAGTTGGTTGTCACCCAGACAAACACTGCAATGTGTGCGAAGAAGTCGGTCATACATCAAAAGATCATTGTGAACTCTGTAGAGACCGTGGCCATACCGAAGACGATCACTGCGTAAAGTGCAAACAACTTGGTCATGGCTTTCATGACTGTCTCGAGTCAGATCCAGTTTCCGTCGACTTATGTTGGACTTGTCGAAGTTATGGTCATCACAGGGATCGATGTCGTTATCGTCATCAGGACGAGCTTCGTGTCAAGTGGGCTTACCAACTGAATCGAAAACTGATGCACGCGCACAATTACTGTAAATGTTGCAGAGAGCAAGGCGCTCCTGACCGTCATACAATTAAAGACTGTCCAAAGATGACTCACAGGTTGGGTTGCTTGAAGAAGACTCACATCAGTCTGGAATGCATAAAGTGGATGGACAGATCGCGCAAGAAAGGGTCCTACAAGGATGCATCTACACAAGCAGATCTTGCAGAGTACTCGACAGAGGTTGATCCGAGCGTTTTCGACAAGAGCGAAGAGAAAAGTTCTGTTCCGACATATCATCTACCTCCGAACATTTTTACTGTCGTCTCTACATCTACACAGACTGCTTTTGTCAGACTCCCTCTCGATGGCGAGATGACACCCATTTATGAGATCGATCCCATGCTCCTTGGTGAGCAGTCAGGAGAACTAGATCCTTTTGCTGAGATCGATCCCGTGCTCCTGGGTGAGCCGTCAATAATCAAGCAAGAGTATGCTGAAATCGATCCAGCGCTCCTTGATGAGCAGTCAAGAGAACTAGATCTTTTCGCTGAGATCGATCCCGCGATTCTCGGTGAGCAGACACCAATCAAGCAAGAAACAACGACTCTACCGGAGGAATCAGAGGACGAAATCCATAACGACGACACAGTGTGGAATTTTGAGGGTGATTGGCGTGACTACTCCAGGATTGTCGGCCCTCTCAGGAACGCCTCGCGAACGTTGGGAGATGAGTACTGGGACGATCGTGTGTCGCAAGAACGCTCTCGACAATACAGCCCAGATACGATCATGCCAACCCAGGATCAGCAAGAAGTCTTTGAGCAAGCAGCGATGACACCAGTCACTCGAAGGCCGTCTGTTGATCGCGAAGAACGTGAATGCGGTCCTTCACCTGATCAAAACATCAATCCAACAGTCGAAAAGCCATTGACACGATTGGAGTGGAGGTACCTGCGAACCGTGCGAGGGTTAGTAAGGTTACATAAGGAAAAGGAAAGGAACTCATCGGAAGAGTCCGACGACCTCATCATTGTTGACAATTACCCTCCTGATCCTCCAGATGTTCAAGAAGGTCCTTGCGGTCGATCTCCTATAAGAAGTTTCTCCGAGATACAGAACGAACGGACTCCTCGTTTCGTCGTTCCTCACGCGCCTGAGGCGAATGTAGCAGTCGCTTCCAGTTCTGGAGGTCGCGAGAAACTACCTAGCAAGTCCAGATCAAGCGAACAAGAGACGACCTCAGACCCACAGGTAGCACGTCTGCTAACCACCAGCAACACAACGCAGACATCAGTAAATCATGCATTGATTGACGCCTCGTCTCCTAACGTTCAAAGAGGTCCCTGTGGTCAGTCAGAGGCTGAGCTCAAGGCCATCGATGATGCTTGGTATGCTGGTGTTCGGCATGGTATTTGGGATCAGTCTCCCTTGAACTCGATGTCCGAAACACGCGAAGAACATGTCTCTTCTTCCGTCAACCGTCACGCAGAAGACTTACTCGAACAGTCTGAGACTAGAATCGTCGATGCTTCGTCCTCTGGTGTTCAGACTGGTCCCTGTGGTCGGTCTCCTATACGGAGTTTTTCTGAGATACAAGGCGCACCGGTTCCTTCTTCCGTCGGCCACCACGCACCTGAGGTGGAAGCAACAGACACTTCTAGTTCTGCTGGTGGCGAGAAGCGACTTCCTAAGCCCACATCAGTTCCTCAAGCCAACAAAAGACAAAAGACAATCTCGAGCTCGTCCATACCACATCCAGCGACCGCCAGCGATACTACGCAAAGAAAATCCACGAGGTTAGCCGACAAGAGACAAAAGGCGAACTTGAACCTGGAATTACGCTCGATGGCCGCTAGAAGTACTACACAAAGAACGATAAACCACGCATCGAGAGGGGAAGCCGTAGTTGCTTCGTGTTTTGGAGTTCAGGATGGCCCTGGTGGTCCATCTCCCTCGAGGAATATGGCCCAGATACTGAATGAACATGTTTCTTCGCATATCATCCGCAATGCACCCGAGCCGAACGCCGAAGTTTCTTCCAGCAGTACTGGCGAGAAGCGTTCTACGAAGCCTACGTCAAGCGACGTGGTAGTCGACAACATACAAGAGACGACTTCGAGTTCGTTCATACCATCCACCAGCAATACTAAACAAAATGAGGGAGTCGCTTCCAGCACTAATGGTGAAGAACGACACATGACCCCTCCTGCGACCCTACCAGCCGAAAAGAGACGGAAAACGACCTCGAGACCGGAGACATCAAGTCGGCCAAAGAATGCCAATCCCACGCAGGCAACACCTACGAGAACCTTGGAAGCAGCATTCACTCCCAGTACTGTTGGCGAGAAGCGACCTAGAGAATCCACTTCGACCATGCCAGCCGACTCGAGACAGGAGATGAACGTGGAAGTTAGAACACCACGTCCAGCAATCACTACCGGCACTAGCAACAAAATGCAAGCAATAGCAAATAAGGCACTTATCGAGTCAGCGGAAAAGCGAAAGAGCACGACCTCGGCCCCGAAGGAACCCCGTGTGGTGACCACCAATACTACACCGCAAGGATCAGCCTACCGAGAACCGATAGACCGAGTCATGCTCGACCATGATATCCGCATCTACTGGAGTGACCTGTGCTACATGCTCATTTTCGATGCACCCAATCAATCCACGAACCTAAAGCAACTTTACAACCTCGTCTCGAACTGGTTACGCAACTGTTTCCCAAAGCACGAAGCCATCCACAACAAAGCAAATATCGCATACTTGGAAACAATCATGCGAGCTTGTCCCTACATTCAAGTCCGCAAACCAGATTCATATACGGAGGAAATCAATCCCATTCAATTCTTCATCCGCAAGACCGGCATGTTAAAAATGAAGATCCTGGCAGCAATCTTCAGGGACGAATTCACAAAATGGAATTACCAAAAGTGTTGGCTCAAATACCAGTTTACCGACCCTGGTGTAACGTTCCGTCCGCGCACCTCTTTCGAACATCTCATCGGAATAGCTCTCCATCAAGCAGATACCGAATTCTTGACCGCAGACGCCATCATGCAGTGGATCAGCCAGAATGTAGCTGGCTATAACTCAGAAGGACCGGATTGTCAGAGATGGGTATCAGGGTACTGGGACGAGTTGAGAGATTCTTCGTTTTTTGAGCTGCAGGGTGAGGATAGTGAGCTGTGGGGGTTCAGGGAAGGATGCGGGGAGTTTTTTAACAAGAGGGATCCGAAGGTCATCTGGCCGCCGAATTTGGTTACGCTAAGAAAGATCAGGCGATCTGAAGTCGAGTTTTGAGTGCAGTATTTACTACGGTCGAGTGTTCGAGCTTGTCCCTGGCTAAGGGCGGAACCTCAAAACTGAGGGAGCACATATAATCATCCACTTGCGATACTTTCTGGATGCCGGAGCTGTGTGTGTTCTCTGCGCGCGAGGAACGCATCTTTCCCTCTCGGATTCGACGGTAATCAAGATCGTTGGTTCATATTTATATAGAAAAGAAACAAGGAAACAAGACCAGTAAAACTCTAACAGAAGCATACAACCTCTCGGATTACTATGACCGTGACAATGTCTGAGTTACACAACATATTCCAGGAGGATACAATGACTTTACAACGCCACCAAGAGTGTATCATCCTCCTCAACTAACGCTTTAGAAAGAAGTTGATGCTCTCTCACAACACTTCGTTCGACGGAAATTCCACATTCATCACCCAAAAGAGAAACAACTCGAATATTTCCAGCAGGATTTCAGAGTGGAAGTCACTTGCTTGAACCATCCAGCTTGTATGTACACCCTTTGTGCAACACAAAAGTGCTATCGCCAGATCCGGTAGACCCCTTTGAGCATTTTGCGATAATTCTTTGTTCTTTGTCCGAAACACACCTCACAACCTTGCTTGAGACCCCTTCCAACATCACAAGCAGTAACTCACCCATCCCGTTTTTGTCTCTACAAATCCAGAACGAAAAACAATAATGGGCTCCATAACCCTATTCTTCAACCTCCAATTCGCCCTCATAAAATGCATCTATCGCTTCACATGTCGATATTGGCGGTCACTGATTGTCCTCTGGATGGCATGTATGACTTTTACATCGGTATATCAAGCTATCGTACCTACTTCTGCACATAATGTTGGATTGATCGTTGATCCCGGTGCTGAGATTTTGTTGGAGTTGGCGTCGTGGGTGGAGGTTAGTGATTCTCTACATCTTGCTGATTTTCCTACGATTTTGATGTACACGTCTTCTCCTCCCTCCTCTCTTCATTATCCTCCCTACTTCTCCCTCTCTTTCTCCCGCTTCCCCCTTGGAATGCAGTAGACTAATAAGCCATATAGACGTCCTTCCCAAATCTCACACGCAACCTCCTGACTCTACTCCACATCACCTCCATATCCATCATCGTCGCAATAGTCTTTTGTGCGCTGTATATCTTGTATATACCTCTATCGTATCTCCTCTGGATTGGAGAAATCTTCTGGATGGATTTCTTGAATTATAATGTCTATCACAAGGGTGAGATGGATTGGGATTTGGGAGTGGATGAATCTAAGCGATTCAAGGCGGCGAGGGGTGAGGATGCTGAGGATGAGAATGGTGAGGATGGTGAGGATGGTGGGGAAGAGCGGGATGAGTGGCAAGATACAGATGAAGATACAGATGGAGATGAGGATGGAGACGAGAAAGCCACAGAAGAAGTGCAGAGACCTAGTACACCATCTCAACAGATTGGAATCGAGAGTGAGAGGGTGGATAGTGTTATGGCTGGACAATTGGACCGAGGGAAGGGCGCTTCTACTGCTTGGGATGAGAGTGGATCTCCGAAGATGAGAATTGGGTATGTTAGTCTGAGGGATGATGAATTTGGACTTGAATGATTGAGGTAGAATAAAGGAAGGACAAAGGTACGTCTCCAAGTAAAGGGAGGGCATATTTGTCGGTGAGATGATAATATTAACTTCGAATCTTGGAGATGTAGAAGTGGTGCATATTTGAACAGCTATTAGATTCAGGATCCTTCTTCAGAAATATCTGAAAGTCCAAAAAGATGTACGGAACCGACTCAATTGCAAAGACTTGCTTGGTGGCTGATCAAAACACAGGGCGATTCTTGACCGAAAGCTACATCTTGCGCAATTGAAGAGAGGGCAAGGCTTGATAGCAATGTAAAATCATTGGTGAAGTGGAAGATTAGATCAGAGTTGACAGAGGGAAACATTCGCTTTCGCAAGCATTCGACTCCGAAGGTACCGACAAAAGAAACAGAAATGAACGAGATGAATGCAAAGACATCGAGCAAAATTGCGAGAAAATAAAAAAGCCATGATGTAGAACACAACCATATTCGCTGTTAAGTAGTTTCTCAACCAGGAGAAAGCAGTAGCCAGTACCAGTAATAGGTTACACCAATCCCTACCCCTTTTAGCCGCCCTTTCGAAAAACGAACCCCGACATTGTACCAGAGTTGTGACCAAGCTGTAGACCAGTGTTGCCGCTGCCAGAGAAGACAATGTGGTGAGACTTGTTAGCACCATCTGCTTTCTTCGTGATTGCCTGCTCTAAGAACTTGTCCTGAGCAGCAGCAATTTCCTTCAACACCGGGACACCTTCGTTTTCTCCAATAATAGAGACTTCGGTGTCGCAGAGATCATGTTGCGCCTGTCGGGTAGCTGGGAAAAGCTCGACTAAGCCGTCGATCAACTCAGTAATGTCCTCAATGAGGCGACGAAGGTGCTTCTCCTTGTACAGCGCCCATTTTGCCTTTTGCAGTACGTCGGATCGGTTCTGTCGCTTGATAGATAGCTGCCGCATTTTCTCGTGAAGCGTTGCTATTGGCGGGTCGAGATCTTTCTGCGGATTGTATACCACAAGGCTCTTGTCCTGAGGCGCTGCGCGTTCAGCATTCGCGAACAGTTCTATGATTTTGCCAAGCAAGTCCTCAGCGTGCTTGATAGTTGACTCCGATTCAAAACGTCCCTGGAGCGAAGTCATATTGCGTACATCCTCATCTAGATGCAGAGACTTGCCCCAGCGCGATAGACGGAGTCTTCCATTGTCGAGCTTGAGCTGACTTGTTTGGTAGTCTTTTCCGAACGAGCGGCCAAGCTGGACAAATTCGAAGCACTCGACTGTGTTGTTGAAAAGGCCTGCAAGGGCAACGACACCAATAGCAAGACCAGCTGCCTCTGCCATATCGGTTCGCTGTGTCAGGGATATCGGTGATGTTGGAGAAAAAGAGAGGTCGAGACAACCAGGCCAATAACGTGCAACTCTTATCAGACCTGCAGCAGCGGCTGAGGCAGGGAAGTGCATATGCAGGTGCGCAAAACTAGGCAGCTGATCAGAAGCCCCAGCCCAGCCTGCGGTCAGCCTCGGACGCCAGAGCAGCTACATATGCGTCTGTCTGCGCGAGACTCGCTCCTTCCCAGACCTACGTGAGCCAGGTCGCTATCAAACAGAATGGCCTACCATAGCAACATCACGTTTGCAGGAGATGGCAACTCAGGGTTGCAGATAGGACTTAACTCGGGCGCTATTCATGTTGCCGCACCCAGCAAGTGCCCCCACCCGCCTTGACAAGCGCTGCGCTGACCGTCGTCTTGTCTTCTAGACCGTCCCGAAACTCCACCAGAACCTTCGTGCTTCGTGCCATACCGACGCGACCCTGATTTTGTCGAGCGTGGAACGCTGCTTGAACAACTACGCACGCGATGTGCTGCGCCAGCATCTCGTGTCGCGCTGGTCGGCTTCGGCGGGGTGGGGTAAGTCCGGCAGACGTTCCCTCGTCACCTCTGGTCATCACTTGCACCTAGAGTAACACAAGACACAGAAAGTCACAATTAGCCATCGAGCACTGCTATCGCACCGCCGAGCAGTCACCAGGAACGTGGGTGTTTTGGGCGCACGCCAGCAACACTGCCCGACTTGAGCAGAGCTTCCGGGAGATAGCAGATCAGGTCAAGGTCCGTGGCCGCAGGGACCCTCAGGCCGATGTGTATAAATTAGTGCACGACTGGCTTCGCGACAAGAAGAATGAGCAATGGCTGTTGGTGATCGACAACGCTGACGATGCCACTGTTCTCTTACCGCCCTCAAGCAACGGTCAAAGTTCGTCAGAAGACAACAGCACTGATGGCGGGAGCAGCAGCAGTAGGGTTCTCCAGCAGCACTTGTCCACATACCTACCGAGCGCGCACGGCTCAGTCATTGTAACGAGCCGGACAAGGCGCGCCGCAATGGAGATGGTAGAAGACAGCGACATTTTAACCATCGAGCCGATGCGCGTTACAGCTGCACATGCGCTTCTATACAAAAAGCTTGGGAACAAGGTCGACAGGAGCCACGGCATTGACGAGCTGGCGGCTGCACTGGAGTACATGCCGCTTGCGCTTGTGCAGGCGGGGGCATACATCCGCGATCGAGCACCGCGATGCTCAGTGCAGCAGTACCTGGCCGACTACCGTAAAAGCGACAAAAGTAAAACGAGCCTGCTGAATCGAGCAGCCGGCCATCTCCGACGAGACCCGGCAGCTAGCAATTCAATCTTGCTCACCTGGCAAATCTCCTTCGAGCACATACGCAGCAGCCGGAGATCAGCAGCAGATCTGCTGTCGCTGATGAGTTTCTTCGACCGACAGGGGATTCAAGAATTTCTGCTCCGCAACCCGGGCAGCACAACAGACAACGACGATTTTGAGGATGATGTTAATACATTGCGCGATTACTCCTTCATCACGGTTACAAAGGAGTCCGATACGTTTGAGATGCACGACCTAGTACAGCTTGCTACACGCACATGGCTGGAAGACCAGGGCCAATTCCATAGGTGGCAGGGCCGTTTCATATCTAGACTTTGCGCAGAGATGCCTGAAGGAGATTACGAGGACTGGCAAGAATGCCAGCTGTTGTTCCCTCATGCAAAAGCGGCATCAGCACAACGGCCTCAGGACAAGATCTCGCTTCAGGAGTGGGGTCTCCTACTTCACAAGGCGTCATGGTACGCATTGGAACAACGAAAAGTAGGCGATGCGGAGCATATGTCGAGGCTGTCAATGGAGGCCTACCAGGAGATCTTTGGAGAAGAGAATGCGGGCACTCTATGCAGCATGACTATGGTCGGTCTAGCAAAGTCGCTTGCAGGCAAGTACGAGGAGGCAGAAGCGATGAACAGGAAGACACTGGCGCTGTCTGAGACGGTATTTGGGCGTGAGCATCCAGACACGCTAATGGATATGAGTAATTTAGCGACAGTGCTAACGAACCAAGGTAAGTACAGAGAGGCGGAAGCGATAAAAAGGCAGGCACTGGCGCTGTCTGAGACGCTGCTTGGGCGTGAGCATCCAGACACGGTGAGGAGTATGAGTAACTTGGCGGTAGTGCTGACGTACCAATGCCAGTATGAGGAGGCAGAAGAGATGAACAGACAGACACTAGCACTATGTAAGAGGGTACTTGGGCGAGAGTATCCAGACACGCTGAGGAGTATGAGTAACTTGGCGGTAGTGCTAATGAACCAAGGCAAGCACGAGGAGGCAAAACCGTTAATCAGGCAGTTACTAGCGTCCAGAGAGACGGTGCTTGGGCGTGAGCATCCAAACACGCTGGCGAGTATGAATAACTTAGCGGGAGTGCTAATGTACCAACGCCAGTATAAGGAGGCAGAAGAGATGAACAGACAGACACTAGCGCTATTCAAGAGAGTGCTTGGGTGCAAGCATCCAGACACGCTGGCGAGTCTGAATAACTTAGCGGGAGTGCTTACGGACCAAGGCAAGTATGAGGAGGCAGAATCGGTGTACAGGCAGGTGCTAGCGCTGTCTGAGACGGTGTATAGCCGTGAGCATCCAAACACGCTGGTGAGCGTGCATCGCCTGGCTTATGTTCTCGCACAGCTGCGCTGCTATCCTGAGTCTCTTGATCTATACGAAAGAGCATGCGATGGGTGTCACGTTGTCTTTGGGGCCGATCACCCGTTCACTTGTGGCTTACACCAAGACTATACTATGGCCAGAGCAGACGCCATAAGACTCCGGTGTACACTCATACATGCTCCGGATATACTCGATCGCGTTGTAGTCGTCCACACAAGGAAGGTGTCAAAGCTCGGAAACTGGCTAGCAAAGCTCCGTGTAAGAAGTTCGAAGACGTCTTCAAGATAAGAAGATTATTTTGTGGATTGACATACTTGGAGCAGCCGAGCACAATTATTATCATATTAGAATTTTATCCCATCCTCCCCTTCCCCCATTTACAGACACCGCTCTTGATTGGGACTCCATGGTATTCAGCTCTTAGGAATCCAATATAGTGGTGTGACTTAGGGAATGGGACATAGCATAATGTATATAAGATATGTTCTCTTAAGAAGACTTAGGGTTGTGGAAAATTCCGTACAAGTATCTTGACAAGTGCTCGACTATCGGAAGATGAGTTTCTGCCTTCTAGAATCCAAGTGTATTCTCGCCATAACAAGCTCTCGTACGATATGACTTACCGCAAAGGCTCCTGTAGTGTAGAAAAAGTATCACCAGCAAGAGAAGTAACCAACACAGGTCAGATGCCAAAGTAGCCTTTTGCCAAAACGCCAACTCCGCCATCGTGCTTTGACATTATTCTGTCGTTGAAATTCCAGAGAAGAGCTCCATAAACTTCTGGAGGAACTCGAACTGGCAATATTCTTTACTCTCTGGACGAAGATGTGACAGCACTATATGGATTAGATATAGAAGTCCTCAAATGAGCAACGAAAACCACCACCGTTCATTTGTATTCTGCTTCCACCTCCTAGTAAACAACACCTTCTCAACCAGGAGAAAGCGGCAATCTACTCCCAGCACCAACAAACCAACCCCCAAACACCAAATTCCACACCCAACTCACCAACCCCCAAACCATCCTCACCACATGCCCCGGCACCTTTTTCCCAACATAAACCCATCGATCCTCACTCGCAAACCCATTAACACTAGCATAATTCCACTCTGCCGCTGAAATCGCACTCGCCGACCCCAAGTAGGTGGCAGAAAACATGGATATCCAGTAGAGAGACCAAATGAGGACATCTTTGAGGGTCCAGGTGTGGAGTTCTGCGATGAGGTCGTCGTGTAGAGATGAGAGGGTCAAGGAGATGAGGGTAGAGATGTTTTGTTTGCGGTCTGGAGGTACGGTGGTGGTTGGAGTTGAAGGAGCAAGCATAGGATTGGGACGCGGGGCAGCGACGGATTTGTAGTGGGAAAGGGTGGTGGGGGACATGTTTTCTGTTGGTAAGGTCGGAGTGGAAGGAGCAGCCATTGGATTAGGACGAGGGGCCGCGATGGATTTGTAGTGAGTGAGAGTTGTGGGAGATATGTCCATCGTTGATACGGTTGGAGTGGAAGGAGCAGCCATTGGGTTAGGACGAGGAGCGGTGATGCATTTGTAATGGGCGAGTGTTGTGGGAGACATGTCTTTTGTAGGCACGCGGGGACGTTTAATGTTTAGTTTTGATGGTTTGGCGGGCAGTACAGGAGGAGAGGTATCGATTTGGTCCGAGGTGATTTCGTTCGCGAGAGGAGATTTGGCTATGATGGGTGATTTGGTCGAGATGGGAGATGCAGCAGCTGGACTTGGTGGGAGTGGGATGTTGGATGGTGAAGAGACTGTCGGACTCTCAGCGCTGGAGGCTGTAGTCTCCCAAGTAGGAGTGATTGGGCTTGTTGAGACTCCATGACTCAGAATCTCAGCGAAGGACTTGCGAGGCGAGGTAGGCTGGGATGGTGAAGGAGTGACAGGGCTCGTCTGGACTCCACTGCTGATGCCTTCGGAGAAGGACTGCTGTTTCTTTGCAGAAGGAGCAACAGGACTCGTGTCAACCCCAATACTGATAACCTCCGAGAGAGTATCTGGAATTGCAGCAACTGGATTTGTCTCAACACCACTGCTGATAATCTCAGAGAAAGGCTTTTCTTCCTCTGCCAGTGGACCAACCGGACGCGTCTCGACTCCAATGCTGATAACCTCTGGAAGAGCGTCTCGAGTCGCAGCAACAGAACTCGTCTGTATCCCCTTACTGAAAACTTCCGAGAACAGCCTCTTCTCCTCCACAGGAGCAGCATCAGGGCTCGTCTGCACTGCCTTACTCAAAACCTCCTCGAAAGGCTTAGGAGTAACAGTCCCCGACGACGCAGCAACAGGACTGATACCCTTACTCAGGATCTCCGAGAAAGAATGATGATTGATAGTCTTTGGCGAAGCAGCGACAGGACTGGTCTGAACACCACTGCTGCTGGTATCCGAAAAAGTGAACTTCTGAATCAATGCAGCGATAGGACTTGTTTGGACTCCCTTTGTGATGACTTGAGACAGAGTCTTCTTTCTTGGTGATGTGATAGTGTCGGTTCGAGTCTCTGTATCAGCCGTCTCTGGCGAAGTAACAGGGCTTGTCTGAGTTCCTCTGTTGACGTTTCTCGGAACGGCTTTCTTGGAAGAAGGCTGGATATCGACCCCTTCAATCTCAGAAAGACTAAGATTTCGCTTCTCCTTCCTCGCAGCAGCTCGTCTAGAAGCAACACTTCGGACGCTAGAAGCTTCAGAATCATACCCTGCATCCTGAGAATCGTACTCTTCATCACTGAGAGCAGAAAACTCGTCTGCGAGATTCATCCCTCCGATAGACTCACGTTTAGTCTTTCTCACAGGTCGTAAAGGTGAAGATGCATCATCCCTCATCGCCGTCCATTTCTCCATATGCTGTTCCATCACATCATCCAACTCTTCGACAGCAAGATCTTTACTGATGCTGATATGTCGTTCCACCACCCTTAACTTTTCAAGCAGTACCTCAATCTCTGCATCTTTGTTTTCCAACTCTTGTCTCAATTCCACAATATCACCTTCCAACCCCTTGACTTCGGTGATTTTGTCGTCGCGTTCTGTGCGTGTGGCTGCGAGATCGATGCTGAATTGTCTAACCTCGGCCTCTCGATCTTCAATCGTCGCTTCCAATCCAGCTACACCGCGCAACTCTACCGCATTGGCTACGACAATTTTCTCATACGTTGAAGATTGTCGTCGCAACTTTACATTCTCCTCGGCGGTTTCTTCACGTTCGGTGGTTGTTGTATTGATGAATGCTTTTAGTCTTGCGACTTCTGTATCTTTGCGTTCGAGGAGGGAACGCGCTTTTGCGGTGCCGAACTTGCGAAAATCCTGAAAAGTTTTTGGGGTGCGGGCGCAGGTTTTTGAAGCTTCGGTCAATCTGCCAACGCTCAAAGCTTGAGGTGGAAGCGCGCATTTCGCAAGCCATTTGTTCCGGATGGGGCTCCATCTTGCCGTTGTTTGCGCAGTCGACCACAGTGAGCGGTAATGGAGGTAGCGGAAAGCCATGGTTGATTGTACCAGGGTGGCGGTGGTGGCTTGGCTGTACTGAGCTGAGCTGATAGACTGTGTAGAAGTCTTGAGTGCCAGAAATTTTGGTGCAAAGCTTTTTCGTTATGACACCTGAAGCAGAAAATCCGTCAGTATGGCCTAAACAGAAGGAACAGCAAAGGACCATGACTTACCTCAGGTGTTGACAGCAGTCTTGGTAGTCTTTGGGGTGAGCTTAGCAATCATGGCCCTGACAGCAGCCTCCCTCTCCTGTCTCTCCAGGTAGGGGTTCGACATGTTCTGGTCATCGTCATCAATGAACTCATCCATGTCGGCGTCTTGGTGCGCTGGGTAAATTCGCTTCCGAACTTGTCCATGCCTCTGAGGCTGGAGTACTGGTCGAGGCCTTGCTCGCTCTCGAACTTGTCCATGTCGAACGTGCCTCTGATGTTGGAATACTCCTCAAGACCTTGCTCGATGAAGTCCGGAGTACTAGGGTAACGAGCCTTGTCGCCAACATCCTGGCCGTTGATCAGGTGGAGGTCGAGCTGGTCGACGCGGTCTTCGCCGTGGTACCATACGGAGATGGTGGGTGGTTCTGGGCAGCATCGCAAAGATGGCACTCCAAGGCTCGAATGCTCTTACCGGTGTACTCGGGCATTGCTGCGAAGACTTGCAGCTGGAAGAGCGACATGGCGGTGGCATGGGTTGAGCACACGAGTGCTGATAGATGGGAGCAGAGAGGTCAGACCAGTCTTAGACTCGTTGGCCGGAATGGCGCGAACTTCCATGAGATTGTTGCTGGCAGCATCCATGAGCTTGTCCATGTCGATCTGCTCTGGTTAGTTCGGCACGCAAGAGATGTGGAACATGCTGTCTCGATGACTTTACTTACGCAGACCTGACACGAGTCATTGCCTCGCTGAGACTCTGGACAAACATAGTTGACAAAGGCACATCCAATGTTAAGGTTGTAGGGAAAATCGATGCGCAGATACGAAAAGTCGTAGCGACCCTCGGAGGTAGCGTCGAGGAAAAGCTTCAGGTCTTCGAAGTCAACACGGTTGGGGATGTTACGCAACAAGATAGTGGTGCGGACATCAATGCCGGCCTCAAGTTTGTTGAGGTTGACTGTCTGTGGCTGGTTCCAGCGCCATTGCTCAATGTCCATCTGGTGAACAGGCGATTCCTTGGACACGGCCCACCAGTCAGGCTCGATACCACGAGAGGGGTGAGCACGGTTTCCACCACGGAAACGGCGAGGAGTGCAGTCGCCACGGTGGCGAGGTGTGTATTCATCTCTGTGACGATGAGTAGTGTAGTTGTTGTAACCATCGTCAAACTCGCCAGAGACAGCGAGGTTCTCTGTGGCAGCCACGAGGTCATCCATGCCGTGAGCAGCAGGGTGAACGTAGGGCTTGTAGCCAGCAGGCTCGCAGCCAGGATCTGTGTTTTGCGCATGGTTAGAACGTGTTTATCGTTGTGCGCAAGTGCGACGTGTTTTGAGCTCTCTGCCGCTGCCGTGGTTGATGTCAAAGCAGGAACTGCGCGTACCTTGCTTGTGCCAGAAGATCTGGGGCTCATCATGAGCGTTAATTTGCCAGAGGCAGATAAGATTGGTTGTGCTGATAGCTTAAGATAATTTTGAGGTTGAAGATGTTGATGGAAGAGGTCTTGTTGGAAAGAGAGGCGTGAGATCTTGAGAACGAAAAGTGGTAAAAGTGATGGACTCGACTCTAAAGAATCCCCACCACTTCACTTTCTGCTACCAACCAATCATAGAATTCGACACGCGCTTGAACCAAGTCAAAGTCATCACAAAGATCTGCACGTGGTTGAAGATTATCAAAAGTCGACAGAGAACTTTCTGAGAGACATGGAAAGACTTCGAGCTCTAGTTTGTTCGTTCTCCAGACTTGCCTACAGACCTGAAAAGACGACAGAAAGCATGTGAACCAGTGCGAGGAGGCACGTTTTCCCTCGAAATGGATGGAGGAGTAAACCGTCTATGATTGTGAAACTTGCTTCTAAGTATGTCTAAAAACGACTTGAGCTTCTAGGGTTCGAAATTCGCTCGACACCTTCGAAGATATGCCATTGCTGAGAAGCAGGTTCGCTCTGTGTCCTTTTCCAGGCCTGGAATCGACTTTTGAGCTCTTTCTCTTCGCTGATTTTCACTACTGTGGCTTGAAAGTCGACTGCAATAGCGGTGCAGTGCTGACGATGCCGGAAAGTTGTTACAGACTGTACTGAGCAGGAGTATACGCCGGTGCTGAAAAGTCAAAGCAAACTTGGCCACTAAGAAAGGATGGTCTAGATTCGCAAGATAGCGAGTATGCTAAGAGTCGGGAACGGGGAAAGACGTCGTCGCGGAGACTGGAAGACGGGTTGCGGTCTTGAGATGACGAAGAGAACAAAGAAGCGGTATGTAAGGTAATTCTTGCCGCAATCGGCGTACAAAGACGCAACCAGTATGTATGCCTCCAACCTTCTCTCTAAGGTGCCGCGAGAAGTTAGAACTCACGAACGAGCTGTCTCGCTGGGATCTGCAAATCAGAAGATTACACCTGTAAACAAATTCATAGACTCGCTCGGCATCGGAACGCGACGCGAGAAGGAGGGATGCACCACAGCAACGGGAGAGTAGAAGGAAGATAAAGCTGTCAGAAGGAAATTTGATTCTACGTAGTGATGAATGTCCTCTTGATGGCATCCTCTCGCCATTGATGGACGACGATCGTGGTTCCCCGACAAAGAGTTGTCAATGTAGCAACAGTTCCATATGACATCTGGTATAGAGTGACCAGTGCCTTCGTTTTCTGCTGCAGTGTTTGTTGGAAGAAGAAGGAAGAAGACTTTGCACAAACAAAGCTGAATTTATAGTGTGGACACGGGGTCGCGTTGATCTTGCGGCACTCGAGTCCGGTGATCTTCCCGTTCGAGACTCCGGTGATCTTCGCCAGCTCCATCGTCCAGATCTGGAAGACTGCTCATGAATCATTCTATGCTGATGATCTTGAGGATAGCATGAACATCTATTTATTACTGCGGACCAAGAATAGACTGGAATGAATTCATATCATCTTGGACCATCCCTGTTTGCAGAACACTACCCTGATCATCCCCTCGGGTCAACACAATGAACTCTACCATCAGTATGTCACCTTTAATCTCTATCTTGTGTCTGGCCTTCCTAATCAGTGACAAGTATCCCGCCATTCGACGCTCAGATCGGCCAAAGTCAAAATCTCGCTTCTAAGGTTGCCCCAAGAAATTCAAAACATGATCTGGAAAGAGTACTGCACTCTTTTGGAGGATCCCGAAACTAAGGTCGTGACCGTGACGGGACGAGGCTGGTACTCGGGGGACGCAAGACCACACGAGATGGGTTTCACTTACCGTCACCGCAAGTACAACGCAGTGCCGGGGTACCTGGAGAGTTTGCTTGTGTCAAAGCAAATCTGTCAGCAGGTTGAAGGAATCTTCTGGACAACTACCAGATTCTGCTTTCCCTAGCTTGGGGCTCTGATGGGATCCTTCAAGGTGAAGCGCAAGATCGGCAGTCGAGGTAAACCCTACCCAACCCACCTCCTCCGTCACATGAGGGTCTCATTCTACTGAAACTCATGCAATCTTTACGCCGACAGAATCTTCCTTCTGAGATGTCTCTGGGCTATAGCCAAAAACACAGATGCTGGACTCAAGCTGGAGTGTACGCCCTCCCACAGGGCCAGACCAAACTGCCGTGTGCCCCAGTTTGACAACCTCAATGACCCTTCGCTATTCATAGCTATGTTGGTCGCTATTCGCGACTATCAAGCCCGTTGGCTCGCTGCCGGCCAGAACATCAGATTCTCGAAGAAGAGGATGGCTCCATTGATCGCTGGTGACGATGACAACTTCCGCCTCGACCTCCCAGACAGTCCCGAGAAGGATGTGACCAACAAGAGCAAGAAAGTTGAAAACATCTCGTCCCCCAACTGAGTGTAAGTCCCAATGCATATCTCCTCTTTTCTCGTGTACTCACATCGCTGTTACAGTCCTCACTACCATCGGCATTCCTCGATAATCGCGTCGCCACCGCCCTTGCCCGTTTTCTTTGTTTCTTCAGCGCTTCTCATATGCGCACGCTTTGTTTTTGATACCTTCTCTCTCGCCTCAAGTCTGTCTTCTTTGCTTCATTAGGGTCTGCTGTGTACCTAGATGGTTATTTTGCTGATTTTCCTCTTTCTCAACTCCACTTGTCAATACTTTCTTTCCGTTGTCAACTTTTTCGAAGGCCATCTCCTTTGAGAAACATGCCTTGATGCATGTAGTGTACAATCAATCACTGAAAAGATCTTCTCCGCTCCATCGTCCGCTCGCTATGTTCTCATGCTTCTGATAGATGATCTTTTCCTACGTGTTTCTGCATGCCGTGAAATATTCTTGTAACGAATAGATCTCCTGCCACAGGTACAAGTATTGTCCAATCAATGTAGCTACAACCTGAACCGACCCTGATGATTTAGTCTCAATGCAACATGCCAGCCATTAGCTATCACGGCCCTCAAGGCATACGGGGAAGACCAGAACTCCTGAACAAGACACCTCCACAGCATATCTGCAACGACCACGGTCAATTCCTCTTGCGATAAATGATTTGATATAAGCACCATTGCTTTGATGAGCACCAGAAGCTTGCTGCCCAATGGCGGGAAAATGAAATTTAGGTTTACGGAACAAGAAGGATTCTATGAAAATGCTGGTAGGGCAAAAAAGAGGAGAGTTGAAGAAATAAGCAGAAAGCAACAGCTAGCATCGATGTGAAAAGCTTCTACCCTGCCAGATAAGTCAAGCATGCCTCAAACCATCCCTCTCTTTCGCATCCGTCGCTCTCCCCAGTACTATGAGCTTTTTAAACTTCTCGTCTGCCCTGTCTGTCTTTGCTGGTCGTGTGCTCGGGTTCTCATTGGATCTCTAGTTCGTCTTCCGTGGAAAGCTTTACTAGTCAGGGGGGTTGGCTATTGTGGAATGGAAGGAGATGAACGACTTATCACTACTTTGCCGAAATATAAGGCTAAGTTGCATCCGATAGCTCGTCTCTGTGGGATTCTCATTGTCGAGGGGTAGTCATTCAAGGCCCAGCAGCTGGGCTCAGATACTCTAGTGATCGCGATAGTTTTCTGGGGCGTTCAACAGTTAACGGCGCCTCTTCGTCGATAGTTGTGCTCGTAGAGGCTATCATGCTCAGCCAAACTGTAAAGCGGGAGGCATGAAAGGTCTGTTTGACAGTAATGAGACATCTGGATATCGACGACCCATCTCCTCCATCTCCTCCTGATCCTGCCACAACCACCAAACGCCCTCGCGCTTTGAAGGAGCAGCCTCCAAGATGAGACGGCGGTGGTCCCACCACACTAGATTGATATTGTCGTCGCGCTCAACGGTGGTACACTCCTGCCCGCCGACGTTGGAGATGATTAGATGGGTCGGTCGGACGTAGACCTGCCAGTCCTTGATTGATAGGGCTGTGGCGTCCACATGGAGGGGGTGGGTGTAGTGGACGTCGAGAAGAAACTTGCGCAGGGCTTCGAAAGCCTCGTCGTACAGTAGGCTCATTAGGTCGAATAGGAAGGCTCTTTTGAACTCGCCTGCTGCGACCATACGATCGTACGCTTGTCCGGATGACTCGAATATCTCATGCAAGAATGAGGATCTCAACCACTGCTCAAAACCATAAAGCCACTGCATGATACCTGCAGGAAATGGAAGATGTTCTGGATGGACGTCTTCAGGGCTCTGAGCACCGAGTAGCTTTTGCTGGAGTCCAGCCAATAGAGTTTTACGGCGTGTCCATTGTCGTTCTACACAGAGGTAGATATCGAAGCAGTCGACATTGGTGGCTGGAATTTCAAAAGTGACGAGCTGAGTGAGGCAGGTGATATCTGTGTTCTCGACCTGACCAGGAGGAGGAATTGGAAGTTGAAACTCCCCGTCGTATTGGGTGAGTTGCAAAGGCATGATCAGGAGAGATAGGGAGGAGCTCTGCGCAGGGATGTCAGCATGGAAAAGAGGAAACACTGTACTATTGGACGTGTAAACACCTTGCTGACGATCTTATGGTATGGTGCTGATGGATATCAGGTGGAAGGGTTCGTAGGGTAGAGTCTGATGGTTTCGACACAGTGCAAAACAAGAAGTCAGAATGGAAAAGGAAAATCTATCAGTATGGACGATGTCGGATTGGTGACTAGCTACTCAAACGAGTCAAACGCTTGCTTCCACAAACCAGTCGACAAGGCCAACAACAACCCACAACCACCACCATTATCCTCATACCATCAATCATCTTCCGATCAACCTCCCTGTCTCGCCGCCGCTCAGGATGGCACCAGCTTTGCTCAAGAAAGTCAAGAGCATGGCCAAAGATCTGGTCAAGAAGGCTGTCAACGCTGTTTTGCCCAGCAACGAGTATGTCTATACCAGCGCTATCATCTTCAAACGCCTACTCACTATCGACCTGTAGCACCAACAACAAGAAGAAAAAGTCCTCATATGAGGCAATTTGTGGCTCACCTTTGGTCTCGCCAGCCATCCCTGTTCGCACCCCTTCTGAGAAGCGGGATATCAAGGAGCGCGCCAAGCTCCCTTGCACCTCTCCTGCCCAGGAGCGCTTCCCTATCGACGACTGAGCTAGTATACAGCAGTCAGGGAGGTGTATAGGGAGGTCGTAAGAGCGCATAGGCTCAGGGGGTTGGAAGGGATATTAAGGCATGACCGGGTCTCACGATCTGCACCTCGACAGCAACATCGGGTGTCAGTACTATCGTAACAGCATAACGTCCTCAATCAATCTGAGTTCGCTGGCATCAAGTGTCCCTCGTGTCCATCAGTGATATGTGACAGTGATCGATCATTTTGAGATGTCTCCGTTGCTCGGCGTTGTCGCAAGCTCACATTGTCCGGTGTACATTTAGAGCCAGCGGAGTCCGGCGTGACTTTCCTCCTCCGTCTCACTCCAAACACTTCTCACGCAACACAATTTCTTCAATCACCCACACTACACCAACAAAATGTGCTTCTGTCGCAGCTCCACTTCAACCTCCTCGTCGTCTTCCAGTTCAAGCGATGAGCCCAACTTCCGCGTGATCGACCTGCCTACCCTGCGCAGACTCAACTCGCCTCGTTGCGCAATGAGTGGCACTGCCTACAACCCAGGCGCCCAAGCCGCCTCAGATCGTGCAAAGCTTCGTGCCGTCGCCGCCGTTCAGGCTAATAAGGACCAAAAGCAGAAGATTTGTAAGTTGTGGCTGCTCCTTCCTGTGCGCGCCTTGCTGATGATGAGTAGCAGGCAAGAACTAAACCCCTAATCACCAGACAAGAGCAGAGGAGGCAAGACTACATATGCTACTCAAAGTCAGTCTCTCTACAAGAGCTTCATGCGTTTCTCCAATGGTAAGTTCCTGGTGCGGTTCACAGGAAAGACTTTTTGCTGATAGCTGAACAGCATACAACAAGATGAACAGTGACCTACACTTGCACGGCAGGCACATGGCTTGAACGAACGGGGTGGAAGCTGGGAAAACATGGAGGTTCAAAACTCAGGAACTGATAATGGCTTTGCAAAGATTACATGCTTCACACCAACACCTTCTTTGACACCAGATTGAACTTCTTGCCTCCTTGACACTTTTGAATCTTTCCGTTCGAGCGTGATCTTGTTTTTACATGATGCCCGGTCTTGGCTTACCAAAGGGTCCGACTTGTTTACTATCGCACGTGTTCCAACTTTCAACTTCTTCCAAGCGCATCCAACCACGCGAACACACCACACGCGGCCGCAAGAACGAACTCTCTCGAACAACGACCACATCTCCTCATCTATCATCAACTCAACCATCCATCCATCATGTGTCTGCCCGTCTTCAAGAGTGGCTGCTTTCTGTTCGGTGTCATCATCATCGTCGCCCTCTTGTCCTTGACCATCTACACTGTCAACAGTCACAAGCCCTTCGCCGTCTGCGTCTCGCTCCTGGTGGCAACTATTCTTGCCTTTGTATTTGTCGTCACCATCAGTATGTACAACATGCATCCCCCTCGGCGTCCCTAACTGACCAAAACAGCCTTTGGTCATCTTCGCTACGACACTGCTCAGCGTGGTAGCGGCAACTACATCGTACCCCTGAGCGACGAAGAAATTGAGCTGTATCACAACGCCATCTCTCCTCAGGCTACCAACCACGACGACACCGCCCATGAAGAGGCCTATCGTCAGCTCCTGGCTACTCGCCCCCTTCCTCCCACTCCCATGGCCAGTCCTCCTAGACGTGATTCGCCCTATCACGTTCTGCTCCCGCCTCTGAGCGACCCCTTCATCCAGCGTCACCATGCTGTCAACGACACTGAGCGCTTGGGTGCCTACCACGGCGGTAGAACTCTGCGTCTCGTGCCTGAGTCTTCCGGTATGTTTGAGCCTTCTCATCTGTTCTGACGCACCTTGCTAATGGGTCTTACAGTTACCTCGCGCATTTGATCATAATCTACATCAAGCGTGCTATGCACCTTTGCCTGTGTCAAGTCATCATGGGTTGGAGAGTTTCGTAGTTGTCCAATGAAATGGGTGTCAACAGCATAGCGTCTTTCGATCAACAAGCAAAACAAGTCGCCCATCTTGGGAAGTCTTTGAGCATAGAATGCATGGATTCGGAGTTTCTCCAGGCATGGAAACAGGAGCTGCTTTTTTTTTGGGTCGGGAGGAGTATGACTGCAGTTTCATACAGCAATTGTACAATAGCAAAGCGACACATGATGGTGTGATGAACTTTCTCTTTCCTCAATACCTCTGTAATACCTTGTCCATGTCTCTTGCAATGCTTTGAGTTCTTCCGAATAAGGTCGGCTTGGTTGTCAGGGCAGACAGGGTTGACTGGAAGCGGAACTTTTTCTTGTTGGTATGATTCTCTGGCGCAGCCAATACTCTCAGACTTCTATCCATCAATCCGCAAGACCACAACCACATTACTCTCGGTGCTACATCCCAACAATTACCATGTTCATGCACAATACTGGAACGCGGTTACGAACGCCTATCATGTCCACCTTGTCCAGAACTATCCTCGCTTTCAGCGTCCCCATGATTGTCATTACCGTCTCTATCGGCTCGACTGTCTGGGCGATTGTCAAGATTCACGGCTCCAAGTTCTCTATCGCTCTTCAGGTACTCCTGGTACTCTTGTCTGCTGCTGAAGGCGCGTTGGGTGAGTGCAGTTTTGTAAACAAGCGTTGGAAAAGATACTAACATTCCCAGCCTATGCGCTGTACAAAGTGGCCACCGCTCAGCATGTAGATGAGGAAAACCAGAACTCTCAACTATCCACTGGTCGCTCCAGTTCAAACACCCTGGCTCGTGCCTCTACAGCTCGCCCTCTACGCAACTTCTCCTTGCCCAGAGAACGTTGTCTTGACGATTCACCAACTGTCACTGCAAGACCTCTCCCTATTCCACCACCTTATGTGGCTACTGGCATCGTCTCGGATGTCGCTACTCCATCCAGACCTCTGCCAACTCCCCCAGTCGAGGCCAATCACACCCCAAAGGTCCCTGCACACATCCAGTTGTTGGACGAAATCGTCATCCAACCCTTGACGATCAAGAAAGCAGGCCACGTCAGAATTCATCCTGCTGAACAGCCTTCTCTGAACGAGTCCAAGTCTCAACCTTGCGTCAACTACGTCTTTGCTGGAGAGAAATCAGTATCTTCCCCCTTCTATTCCCTGAAAGACGACACAACCGAAGTCACCACCAGCTCGCCTATCAGCCAAAATCACCAGGACATGAATCTCGAGTACAACGAGAAAGTCACGCTGCTTCCTTATGACTATGCAATCGCAGATCCTACCAGGTATCACGGTCCACAGTATCTGCAGGCTCCCATCATCCACATCCAGCCAGCGACTCCAACCACATCTGAGGCTCTTCCTACAGTCACCAGTCCTGGAGCATCGACCATCCGCGTTGTCGACCCCTTTCTGCAAGTCCCAGAGAGGGTTCACCATGGCTTTTCTCGCAGGAAGTGGTGAAGTCCACATGGAGCTTCATAACAAGCTCTCATCAACAGTAAAGTACACAGATGTGCGACATGAAAAGGCTACAGACTATGCTACTGGTCGGTCAAGAATTAGATAGAGATATTGATGGAGGATGAAGGCGCCATGGATAGGCAAAACCGTATCGTAGGGTCCGAGAAAGAATTTCTTTACAGCAGAGCCAGCTGGGCGACCAACAGCAGATGGAAAAGAGCTGGATGTCTCAACTCACAAGGAAACCTGTTTGAAGTTCAAGAAAAGGGCAAAGGGGCTGTATGTATGCGAGAGACGAAGAAGAAATAGCCAAGGACAAAGAGCTTTCGTATCATCAAAGGGCTGAATCACAGCAAGTATGGTACTAGTCAGGGGAAGGAAGAAAACAGCACTTGAAGAAGAGAAGTTTCTTAGAAGGCAAAAGCCTAAGAATGGAAATATCATAACAATCTCATCTCGACGCTGCGATTCATCTTCTTTGGAGGCTGTCGGTAACAGTTGCTCGCTGTATGCCTTCTCCCAAGTCTCGAATGCTGTCTGTCTTATCGGTCGTGCTGCCTGCCTCTTATACCGTATCTTGTCCTTGCGCAGTGCTTTGTTTTGCCATGACGCAGGTCGAGATTCATGCCTTGTCCCTGCTATGTCTTCGCCCTCCCCTGTTACCCTTTCATCCTGTGCAACAGCTACCAGTCGTCATCGCAAGCAACGCCATCACCATGCTCATAACCACAGAAAGCGCAGGTAAGAGTCTGGTTGTTCGAGAGAGGGTCGCGTTCAAGATCATCTTCGGGCTGCAGACTGCGTCAGAACATTGTACAGAGGCAGCGGACGTCAGATGGAGAGTTACCTGATTGAGGTTGCTGGTGGCTGAGTGATAGAGCCACATGACGAAGCGGGCGAAGCGGGCGAAGCGGGCGAAGCGGCGGCAGATGAGGAGCATGAGGCGAAACATCTTGATGCTTGTTTAAATCAGCCATGGTCACTCCAATCTCGCGCCGTTTTGACTCACAATGCTGATCTCAAGGCAGTGTGCCAATTTTCTGCTCAGAATCAGTTGGTAGAACTTCCTAGCGCTCACCAGAAAAAGAATACACATCTGTTTTCCCTTCCATACACAGTCCCGTGCGTGATGAGCGAAAACCAAACAAGTCGAGTTGGTTTCCGGCAGCCGACCGGGGGTATGCGACCCCTGGGGGTTTTCGGAATTTAGAAATTTTGTCGATGTCGACGAAAAGGCTTGTTTGATGCGATGTTTGTGGCTGGGACATCCGATTTTGTGCAAACAATCATTTCCACTCGAACTTGAAGGCAACTTTTTTCCAGCGAGAAACCAGATATAATACCATATCCTGGACGCTATGTGTTGCCGCTACCTGTGAAGTCGACGACCATAGAAGATGCAGTGTGAATAGAGTTCAGGCTTCGGGCCGAGGAAACCCGCAAGTTCGGGCGTGTTTGAGAGTCGCGTCCGCCCGGTCAACCTCATCTCCTGTTTTCTTGACCTTGATTGAATTATGCATCGCTGCCCGTACTGGGCGTCCCTGGGTACACTTGCTATTTCCATTCGATGTACCAGGGTCACTACTGATCTCATTACTAGCCTTTGGGACATACTCGGCGAAGAGAAGTCGAATCGCTCGCCCAACTATCAACAGACCACTGGAAAATTCACAAGCGCCCTCTACGCGTCGCAATCGACGAAGCAGGATGGCGATTCCACAATCTCAGCGATACACAGGTCGCTGCAATCCGGCAAAAAGTGCCTGAAGCCAATCCCATCGAAAAGGCTATCTTGTGGAGAGTACTTAAACTCATGCGTATGAATATCCAACCAATTTTCATCTTTGATGGACCATCCAGACCTAAAATTGATTTGTTAAGGAAGACTTTGAATATGTTGAAGATTCCTCATCATCGGGCTGATGCGGAGGCGGAAGCTGAATGTGCGAGGTTGAACGAGTTGGGCATTGTAGACGCTGTGTGGACAGATGATGGAGATGCATTCATGTTCGGTGCGAAAGTGTTAATCAAGGAGCATCGCGAAGGTAAAATTGGTAAGAAGAGCGACAACCTGGTCAGAGTTTACCGAGCAGATGACATTCAAAGGAAGCATCGCATAAACCGACAAGGGCTTGTTCTGTTTGCGCTTCTCAGTGGAGGAGACTACGATACCAAAGGACTACCTGGCTGTGGACCGACAGCAGCGCTGGAAGCTGCTCAGTTCGACAACGGCAGACTGGGCAAGATCCTATGCGAAATCCCCTTGAAACAACTTCATTGCTTCACCGAGTCCTTGAGGGACTACTTTCAGATGCCTGGCACGAGGGGCATTCACGTCCCTCCAGGCTATCCCCGAGACTTGCATGTCAAAAACTATCGCGAGCCCAAGGTGTTGACGATAGAAAAGGCCAACAACTTGCGTGGCTTACAGAAAGGCTGGCATGTGCCTATCGATGAGGCAAAGCTCCGACCATTTTTGCTGGCAACATTTAACTTCGACCCCAAAGCGTATCTCAAGCACATTCTCCCTGTTCTGTTGATGAGAGAGCTTGTGCAGACGACGCCAGAGACTCAAGATAACAACCGAGTCTTCGATCTCCAACTTGTGCATAAGCGAGGACGAGATGATGAGGCTGAGTGTCTCGAGCGACAAATCACCTTCGACCCCAAGAAGTGTACAGAGCTCAATCTATGGACGAAGCCGGATAATGAGGACTGGCCAGAAGGCTATGACCCAACGGCGTCCGTCGAGACCGAGTTCCTCGAGTATGTCCTGATCAGCGCACTCGATGAGATGGAGATGCAACGACTCAAGCATCTTGCAAGTCAACCAAAACCAAAGAAACGGAAGACCGCCAATGCAGTGGAAGAAAGCACCAATCAACCTTCAGCAGAGGCAGTAGACATCAGTGCGGTGCCAGCGGCGAAAAAGCAGAAGAGGGCGTCCGCCAGTCATGCAAAAGTGGGTCCCTCAGCAAGCACATCAAAGGCAGGCAGCAAGCCTGCGACAAAGCCGAAAGCAACAAAGCGGCATGGCAAAACCATTCAAGGAGCCGAACCACCTGAGCCGACGCAACCAGAACTCCCGGTGCCACCTGTCAAGAAAGGCTTTCAACTTCCACGAGCACTTGTCCGCAATCCGTCGATGCTGTCAGAGCTTGCGTCTCAAAGCGGTCAAAGTTACTTGTCTCGAAGTACTTCTTTCCAGTCCTTTGATTCTGCAGATAACCCGAGTTCTGGACTTCCAACGTCGTTCGGTGTCACTGCCTCACAAGACTCTCGCAACAAGCATCAGCCAGGAACCAGTCCAAGGCGCACAGTCAGCACTGGAATGTTGACTGGCTCAACAGCATCTAGCCAGATGCCACCCAGCAGTCAGCTCGATCCAGCAGCGGAGTCATGGTCATTTTCGCACATACCATCCTTGACTGCTTTCGAAGAGAGGCCGGTACACAAGCCAGCGTCAGCGGCCATACCCAATCCTCGCCCTGTTCGAACCACAAGGCTTGTTCTATTCAACGAAGAGTCACCCTCTCCCGAGCCTATACTGGCATCAGTAGCAGCTTCCTTGCCTCATAAGTCACTGAAGGAGGCACCATCTCGAAAACGTGGCTGTGTTGTGGTAGATTTAGCAAGCGATGACGAAGATGTTCCTTCTGTACCAGCTCGTTCTATAATAGCCTGGCCTTCAGCTCCTCGGGCAGCGATCCCTCCCTCAGTCGCAACCGCATTAGTGACTCCTTCTCTGGACTCGAGGGATGGAATTGCAGCAGCACGGCTGAAGCACTTCGAGAAGAAGGTTTACGACACCATCGATCTTACGCTTGATGACTGAGATGGCTTCATCTTTGTACGAGTATGCTAGCTGTTTTAGACCACTGGGAGTGAGGATCCAGATGGAGGAATGAGTTTCACAAGCAGGTGCCACGTAGCATACAGGTAGTTCAAACATCTTACGCTGTCGCTCAATGCTTACTTTGCTCTTTCGTACCCGGTACCCGAAGTAAGAATCAGCCGGGTTGCTTTTTTTCTTCCAAAAGCTCAACAAGCCTATGCCGACTGATGTTTCCTTGAAAAACTCTTGACATTGCAACCGAAAGAATGCTCGACACCGTTATGATACCTCGGCATGTGTTACGGCCGGTGATCCTTCTAGGGCTCATCACGCGCAGGGTCTTGGCGGAATTGACGTCAGTTTATCACCAATATCTCTTGCATGTCCCTCAATTCCCCTCTTTTGCTCAATTCCCCTCTTTCCATCGATTCTTAGTCAAGTTTCTATCTAGAAGAACAATTGCATACCTATAGTACAGCGCCACTTTCTCATGCTCATCGTCCGCCGTCAAAATGACAGCACAATCCCCGATGTCCGATACTTCACCTTCTTCGGAATCGTCGCCGAACATCGTCCTTCGCGACATCAGTAGAGTTCTTACTACCACATCTCAGTTCTCACAACTCCGGGAAGGACTCTTTTTCATCAGTACTCCTCTCCATCTTGGCACGCGTACAGATCATGATGTCCTCCGAGAAAAGCTCAAGACGAGGACCGTCATCAGTACGCTACATCCAAAAACACCTCGCTATATCCGAGGACCTGTGCTGGGCACCTACATTGTTCAGCAATACATAACGGAAGAGATACTTGGTTTGAAGGCTTGCCACGTTCTCCTGCGGCTTGGAAGGGAGTTCATACAAAATGCCATAGACGGACTTCCTATGTGGTCAAGATTGTGAGTATTGTTCCTCATATCCGCCGCCAATCAACAACAAGAAACTAACGATAGGTCCTATGTGGATAGAAAATTGGAATACGATGCCAAAACAACCAACAAAACAATAAGTCCTGAATTGACAAAAAAGGCGCAAGAAATAATCTGGAATCGCGACAGCATCGACGAGAGTTTTGCAATCTTGACAACTTCTGCCCCTCTCATCGGTCGTCTCTTTAACGACATCTTGTGCGAAGCGAGTTCATACCCTTCAATCATCTCTGGAGACTTCATGCTACGCGATAGTGGATTACTGATGTTTCTACTACTTTTGCTGTTGGAGGTACCAATACCCACGATTGGGAATGCTTATGTGCGGATCGCTGAAGACTTTGCTTTGCGGTGCAAAGAGGATGGTGTTCAAGATACACCAGTCAATGTTGCTCGGGCGGCGAATCGACAGTATTGGGCTGGGGAATTGTCACGTCGGTTGGTAGCTAAGTACGGTAGTACGTCGGCCTATTTTGATCTCGCTGGTGTGAGTGGGGCTACAAGGACCAAGATCAAAGACATTTTGCTCGTCTCGGAAGAAAAGATATTGATTGACATTGTCTAGCTGGTAGAACGTCGCCAGGAACTGTCAAATTGGCAAGAAAGGGTAGCGAGGACAGTGTGGTTACGCACATTGAGAAGACAGCTAGCTGGGATGAGCAACTAGAGGATCGAGAGTTTCGCATTTGACATAGTGTACAGTCATTAAACACGCTTTCTGTAATCCCCGTTCCCTACCAAATCTTCCTTGCTGTACTAACGAGTAGAGGCTTTCTTCTTGAGTCAAGCCGACCATCTATCTTGCAGTAATGTCGCTTCCTTAACAGTACGAAGCTAGTCTTGACCGAAGCCGCCTCCTCCATCAACCATTTCGAGCGCTCACCAAAGCTCCGCGCGTAGAGTTTGGGATTTCTTCAGTAAACCTCCGATCAACGACGGCCTCACCATCTCCTCCCTCTCCCTCCCCTTCCTCAAACTCAGCTCGATACCCCAAGAGGTGTACTGGTAGGTGGAAATTACGTTCATTGTAGACCTGCTTACAAGGCACTATCCAAATGCTGAAACGTGTTTGAAATCCGACTCTTGATCCTCTTCTTCACGCGGGGCCGAAGAACGCTTCGTAGCAACTCCCAAGGGAATCGTACCGATATGCTTACAGACAGCCCTGAGGCTGTATCCGTGAGCGTTGATATTCGCCTTGGGTTGTGGCAGAGAGAATCCAGCGTGTAACTGCAGTGGAAGCTTTCCAAGCTCCTTTGCTACCAGATTGTCGAAAATGGAATGAGTAACGAAAAGTGAATTTTGCCTAGAGACTCTTTAAAGACCAGCGGATGTTCTGTTTGCAACAAGATCGTCGAAGAAGTACATGTCTTGTATGGGATTCGCTATTGCTCTCTACGCTACTCATCGCCGACCTCCCCAAAGCGAAGGTAATCTCAGATCGGCTTCCCTCATCATGCTCGTTCGATTTGCGCTTGACTTTGACTTCTTCTCAAGATTGATGACTTGTGCCGAGTCGACAGGAGCATATGACTCAGGGGCTGACTTTGCAGCTAGGAGCGCGAGTAAAACACCAGATTTCGTGCGCTTGGAAGATGGCTGCTGACATTTGAGTTGGATGCGCCAGACTTGGAATAAGTGGAAGACTTGACAAGCTCTGAGAAAGTGGCGGAAGAGTCTGACTTCTCCTCCTCTGAGTATGTATAGATGTCACTGTCGGAATCCTCCTTGATGTTTGACCTGGATCTTCGGATCTTGCGCTTGGGTTTCTCGTCGGAGCTTTCAGTGTCGTCGTCAATGTTTTCTGTATCGAGCGAATTGTAATTGACAGACGCTCTCGTGCTTCGGGTAGATCTACGGGTGGAGGTCATGGGCGCCTCCGGAGCTTGGGAAGCGCTGACTTCAGTGGGCGGGGTGAGCTTCTTTCTGGGTGCGCGAACGGAGAAAGAAGCATTGGTGCTCTTCCGCTTGGGCGCCATGGTGGGCGAGAGGGTAGGCGACTGCGCTTCTACGGTGCGTGGTGGTGTGTTTCGCTTGACAAACTGATCTTCCGAGGGTTTTTCGCGAATGAACAATGCTCTTGTGCTGCGTGTAGTTTGGTTGACAGAACTTTGTGCTACACTTATTTCGCGTCAGTCTCTTACTCGCAGTTTGTCAGCCCTTGATGAACGTACCTTGATTGATAGAAGTCCTGGGGTCGAGCTTGACCTTCGATCCATTCTCTTGCTCTTCGACACCATGATCAACCCTGTTGAATACCATACTAAGAGGAGCTGGAACCTGTCACGGCTTCTGGGAGGGCCCAAGGACTCTTGTACTCCTCCTTCAATGGAGCAGTAGCATCCTCCTTCAATGAAGCAGCATCCTTCTCAGACTCGCACTTGCGCTTGAGAGTCTTCTTGGGCTTCTTGGGCTCCTTGTTAACCCAGAACATGGTGACAACAGGACGCAGGAAAGCGTCAAGGACCGCGTGGTTGGGGTTGAGGTTGGAAGTCAACTGCTGAACGCCACGAAGCCTCTTCAGGGACGAGAAGCCAGGGACCTGAGTCAAAGACGAGAATCTGCGACGGCTGGAATTGACGGTGAAGTGGCCAGCGGGGTCCTGGTTAGCAGACATGATCAAGGTAAGCTGTTGGATGTGGGCGGACTCGGCAAGGAGTCTGGCTCCAGCTGCGGCAACAGCACTCAGGGAACTGGTGGGGCTGGTTTCAGCCCACAAAAAAGACTCCCTGTCCGTCTAGCAGACTGGCGAGTTGCCAGGGTTAGCCCCACTAGTTGTGAGTAGCCAAAAGTTGCGAGCCACAAGACTTGAGTTCAATGCCGCGAGGGGGCATGAATTCAGGACGAACGAAGTTGACAAAGGCGTATACAAGATCGCGATCAATTGGAGGGGCGGGTTCCAGCGCAAAAAAAAAACTCCCTGTCCGTCTAGCAGACAGGCGAGCTGCCAGGGTTCGCCCCACCAACTGACCGCGACCCGAGCATTTCTGCGCTCCAACTCCTTGGTAGTCAAGAACTGCTTGCGAAGGATGAGTCTGAATCTTTTGAGTTCCAGTGAATGATGTGGATGTTACTTACCTCCACATCTGTCGACACCAGACGATCTCTACCAGCCGTGAGCGTCTGTTGGCCGGAAGATCGTTGGACTAGTCAGGCCCCAGGCCAAGCCACCTCTTCAATTGCCTGGACCTGGGGCCTAACGTATGATGGAGAAAGAGCAAAGATCGTTGATTGACAATGGGGAAAGGTGTAGCGCTGAGGAGAAGAATTCGTGTGGTGAATATGTCCCTTTGGCTCACCACGGCACGAGATGTGGTCAATGCTCAAACCACCAACGCAACACACTCACTTTTACCTTGACATTTCGACTCTTCCAGAACTCTTCTTTGGACATAACCAGAACCATAATAACCCCTTGTCAGAAAGCATTGAAAATGTCATCATCATCTACTAACAAGAGAACTGCTCCTCCCACCGAAGACAACACGCCCCCTAAGCGCCTGCGCAGCAACTCCTCTGTTGAGATTGACGTCAGCAAGCTCCAAGGTGAAGAGTCTGAAGACAGTCCCGTCGCTATGCAAAGCAAGGCGGTCGAAGAGTTCTACCCGGAAGTAAGAACAATCACCACCCGTCTTGAGCAGCCCCTGACATATGAACAGCACTACGAGGCCACCAACGGCAGAGCAAGCCCCCGTCTGCCTTCCGAAATGACGGAGGGGCAGAAACTTGCCCTTGCAGTCGCCCGCTTTCGTCCTCTGGGTGGCCCCCTGCCCGCCGGGTTTGACGTTGAAACACTGCCTATCTACCGCGGCCCTGTCTCTCACGATGGCATCGAGACACCCGTCAAGCCTTCCACCACCACCACTACTGACGATGGTGAGACCATCAAGGAGCCCGAAGATGCCGGTGTGAACAACCCCATCACGGTCGATTCTACTCCTGACGACCAGATCTGCAAGTGGAACGGCTGCTCCAGATCCTTCTCCGGCTTCAATGGCCCTACTCTGCTCTGGGTAAGTTCTCATATCACCCAATAACCCGTAACGCCTCCAGACTAACTTATGATCAGCTTCATCTCACCATCGAGCATGTCAAGCGCCTAATTGTTGACCCAGCCTGTAAATGGAGTAGCTGCACTTACTCCAACAGCACTCACAAGAATCTGTATTCCCATGTCGGTGGCCACGTGCCTGAGTACAGACCATTCGTATGCGAGGAGTGTGGTAAAGGTTTCAAGCAGCACAGTCACCTCACTCGTCACGAGAAGGATGCCTGCCCTCACAAGGAGTAAAGACCTGGTACTGAGCGCGAAGGGGTAGGCAGGTGTGGAGTTTGCAGATCAGAGCGATCCGCATTGTACAGAAGCTGAGCATTGCTCTGGTCAGTCATGAGACAGAGAGTGATTCGTGCATTTTGATAGTCAGAATCGAGCGTTTCCAGAAAGGAGAAGGAGTTACGAGCAGAAAAGCAAATGATTATGGATTTTACTATGGAAGACCAAAAAACGAGCGTGACAGTATGATTACGTGCATCTCTGCATCCAAGAAGGAACATTTGCATCCAGGCACCTCTGGATAGAGAGGGTGACTCCAAAAAGCAAGAGATCGTTCGAGATGTGTAAGCTCTCTGAGCACAGAGACAAAACCGAAACAAAGAACGAACTTCCGCAGCCAGAAAACAAAGAAGAAGAAAGAGACAATGAAACAAGACTATCGCCTGAGAAAGATTTCGGAGAAGGTGGCAGTACGATCCATGCTGCTCAGTCGACACTCTTCCTCCGAGAGCAGCCAGGAAGAAGTAGTTTTGTCCCCGGTCCACTGGCATTCGAGAGATGACAGGGTGGTGCCGAGCGAACAGAGACAAAAACAGTGAATCACTAGCAGTCTGTTGATACGGGAGCCATTTCACCTTCGTTATTGTTCCACCAGCTCCAGGTGTAGAGCAAGAACCAAAAAGCATTTGACATTGGCCCGAAAACGAAGAAGAACGGGAAAAAGGAAGAAGAGCTCTGCTTGAATGCATATGGACGAACGATGGCGACTGCGTACTCAGACAACTCGTTTTTGTTATTCCTTTCCACCAAAGTGACTACCGTCATGTGCTGTTCCTCCGTCTGAAATGCTCGGTATTATCAGCCCACCTGTCTGGGTCAAAACAAAAAGCAGATTGACATACCCTGATCAACGAACAGATATCCCTTCACGCTCCAGCACCGTTTCTTCTCAGCTGATCGAGATGCTGCTTGCTGACAGCATGCCTCTTGGCCATCTCGTTGTTTGAGCTGCGAACACCACAGACAACACATCTGGTGGTGTGAACACCCAGATGAACTGCCCAGTGGGCCCACAACTGGCGCCAGTCTTGGTATTCAAACTGACAGAAGGCACAGGTGGCCGTGGGAGGCTGGGGGACGGCGACTTCTTGTTTGACCTCAGGCTTGATGGCAGCGGTCTCGTTCTTGACAGCGGCATCTTCTTCTTTGGCGGCGGTATGCTCAGGCTTGACACGCTGAGGCTCTTCGTCAACGAGACTAGGCTCGCGCTTGACGGGGATGGCGGCGATGGTGGTGGTGGTTTCAGGTTCCTGTTTAATAGCCACAGGGGCCGGGGAACCAGAAGGAGAGGGCGAGTCGAGGAGGAACTCAAGGGACATCTTGTTTTGAGCCATTCTATAAGGTGAAACCGTCGTTAGTTGAGGTCTGATCTGGTGCGCTTCTCTGGTGGGAAGCAAGTGCTGTTATTGCAGTTTGACGTACGCGAAGATTGGTGAGAGTGCGATGGTTCAAGAAGAGAAGTGCAAGATCTGATGATGTTGTGGGATTTGCGTGATTGTGTTGATTGTGCCAACTAATGCGTCGAGTCGAGTCGAGTCGAGTCCGCGTTTGACAGTTTTGCACTGATGCCGCGACTACAAACGGACTCTCAACCCAGACACTTTGCTTTGAATCAATGATCTGAAGGTCATACGCAGTGCAAAGCATCATTCTACGATGTTTGCGGATAGGAGGCGTTTAACAGGGATCAGTCAATGACAGCAGCTACATCACGTGCGATGGTCAGATATAACCTTTTCGATCTGCAAGGAAGATAAGCACGATAGTCTTGCTTTACCATATACTCTACTGGTATGGAGAGGTCGGTGTACACTCACACCTCTCAAAGATAGCGATGGATTTTTACTGTTATGTCCTTGCACGATCAGTAGTTGATCTCATGCAAGCAGCGCCGGGAATTCCAAGTAAATCTGCATCTGGTCGTCCATCTCAAAATGCAAGATCATAACATTAGCTTCTGTCAAAAGGCAAAGACTTATCATAAGCCGCGGTCACACCAGAGAAAGGAAGTTGTCAAGAAGAGAATTGTATTAGGGATACTTTAAGCAGAAATCAAAACTTACCACATCCAAATTGTATAGTCGAACACATTGATAGTATTCACAAGATCAAGATTCAGGTTCTTCCATAGTTTCATCATCACCTTCATCAGCAGACTCCTCTCTTTCGGGATTATAGTATACAGCGGTTTCCCAGTCAAACTCCTTAATGTCACCCCAAGTATAGAAACCAGGAGGAGGCAAGAAGTCAGAGTGGTCGGAAGGCTCATCGGAAACAGGACCAGCTGCCGTACTGTGTGAGCCGAACAACCAGTCCTCAAAGGCCGAGTCATTAGGTTGGGGAGGGGTCCAGGAGTCGTCAGTGGGCCCAGGGTTTACAGGACTACCTGCCATACTGTCAGGACCCAAAAAGTAATCAAGCGTGGCGTATTCGTCAGAGCTAGCAAGAGCGTTAAAGTAGCCAGTAGGATCAGAGTTGTCAGTGGGCTCTGTGTCATCAAGACCAGCAGTAGCACCACGTCTTCTCATCATTGGGGGGAGTGTGTCATTGTCAACAGGGCGAGGAGGGGAGATTTGACCAGCAAGGCCCCTAATGTGGATGATCAAGTCAGTGTAGCGTCTGTGCCAGGTGAGGGCATCTTCATATGGCCACGCCGAGTATGTGATGCCCTCAAGGAACCAACCAATTCTTTCACGAGCTTCTCCAGCAGCAGGGGTATTGTTAGCGACAGCAAACTCATCAGCTTCGACTTCAGAGACCATACGATTGGCGACAGTGACAACTGCAGTGATGTGCATTGAAATCCAGTCGATAAGGTGGGCGAAGGTCGGGTCCAAAGGGCCAATGGTGGTCTCGATAGCAGCGACAGTGGGAACGAGGTTCTCAGCCATACGAACAAGCTCATTTCGACGGTGGGTAGTGAGGTTCATAACGCGGGAGGTTACATTACTACTGTGAGCAGCCCAGCCAGCAGGAAGAGCAGCGTTGTCAGAAGTGGTAGCGACAGAAGTGGTGGCAGCGGGAGGATCAAGTGGGCCAACGTCAAGGCGTTCATCAACGGGATAGGGAGGAAGCGGGACACCTCCAGAGTTTTCCATGCGAATCTCCTCGGCGATGCGGTCGATTTCGATACACTCAGCGTGAGGTCTGAAGACATTAGTGGAGGTTTCAAAGACAGAGTTGCACTCACCCTGAGGCTGATCGAAAGGACAACCCATCCAGCGAGTATAAGGAACACCGACACCACTACACAAAGGACAATTGGGATATTGGTTTTCGAGCCAACACATCTTACCTGAAGTATGCGTAGGAGTTTTGTATATGGTTGTGGAGGTGAGTTCCGAAGGTTGCTTTCGAGTGTCTGAAGCCCGGGTGATCCTGTCAACAAAACGCGAGAGATGCCAGGTTATATCCCATACCATCCAGGTGTCGTCTCAGACAAAGCGCTTGTTACTGAACAATGCAATGTTCTGGACGACAAAGTCTCGACAAAGAAGCTGGAAAAGTTCTATCAAGAGACAAAGAAAACATGGTTCAGCAATAAAGAAGGGCTTCTCAGAAGCTACCGTGCACAATGCAATTGACTACGGATTTGATCCCTGCTCTTTGGCTGGTCCCGGAAAGCAGGTCGCAAGTGATTTTCGGCGAGTTGTCCTCGCGAGAAATTCCCGAATCAAAATAGCAGTAAGCTTCGGGATGAATTACGTGATCTGACCTGCCTTGTTCTGTCGCGCATGAGAAACACGATTGATGAAACAACGATACATTTCGTTCCCTAGTAGCCATTTACTTTTGTGCCTGCTCGTCCCTCAAGGTTCCGCCTTCTTCACCTCCGTCCTTGACCGTGATCTGCTTCCGCTGTCCTTCTCCATGGTATCTCTTTCGCATATGCGCTCTTGCTTTGATCATCCTCCAATCTGCCTTCTCTCCATCTTTCCCACCATAATACCGGAGTCATCAAGCTTCTGAGACTCTTTCACGGCCTCCAACGAGGTCGGAGACACGCATCCAAACCTTGCCTGCACCACGGCGTTGCTTCTTTTTCTTCTCCTGCAGACTATTTTTCGCACGCTCAGTGGCACCTTGTGATCGAGTATCCTGCTTGGGAGTAGTTTTGGTGATCTTGTGACCAGCTTTGTGCTTGGCTTCGCTGGAAGGAAGCTTGCTCTTGTTGTTGGTGTCCAGAAGAGCCTGATTGATGCCAGTGCTTTGACCGGTCGGCATGACCCTCGGAGTAAGGGGGACCAGGGGCCCAGTGATCTGATCGGTTGACTGAGAGTGGTCTGCCTGAGAACGATCTGGTTGGGTGGGCTTTATGTCGGCGATCTCTGAGGGCGTAGGAGGAAGTGCCTGGTCGAATCTGACCCTGCGAGCTGGAAGTTTGGCGAGTGCCAAGGCTTGACGAGGCTGCTTGTACTCAGCTGCGACACGACGACGAGAGAACTGAGGCTGGGTTGGAGATAGTCCACAGCGACTGCTTGACACGACATTCGATGGCAATGCAGAGACGAAGCGAGCAGGTTTGTTATGAGGGTATCTTAGGCAAGGTGAGCTTCTGGCACTGTCGACGCCTTTGACCAGTCCTGTGCTCTGAGCTAGGACGGGGGTGCTGTGTCGAGTACTGCACAGACCATGACATCCCCCTTCGATGATCGCTTCTTTGTCTTCCTTGCAAAGGTGCTTCTCCTCGAAAGCGCTCAAGATACCGATGCAGCAACCATGAGACTGGCCTCGTTGACCGTTGTGAAGAGCTTGTACCGAACTGCTTGCCGATGATCCATTGGTTCCCCCGTGAGCAAAGTCGCGGTCCATGGATGGTAGAACAGGACTAGTCTTTGCTGTTTCGTAGCCTCTAGTCCCGTTTCCGTGTCTTTGGGGAATGCTCATACGAATTGTGTGTTCCAGAGCCTCGGCCTCGCGTTGTGGAGGCGTAGCTTTTGTAGAGGCAAAGATTTCGATTGATAAGCTGGGATTCTGGTAGGCTCGCTTCTTGAAACGTAGAGGGATGTGATGCACTGAGCCGTGTAAGGTCGAAGTTGAGCTTGCTTAGGACATAGAAGAGGCCGAAGTCGAAGTGCTGTCGTACTCAAATGCGTCCTCAGGACAGATGGTAGTATCTTCAAGGACGCAGTCGCCATCCTTACCGCTATAGACAGTGCCTGAAGAACTGTCATCGGAGTAGGAGGCTGAGCTCGATAGAGCGCCACATGATGGATTGGAATCAAAGAATGGCAACTGCGAGAAGGAAGTGACACTTTCCTGACGCGGGCTTGCTGACCAACGGCGAAACTCAGCATCAAGAGTAGGTATGTTGGAATCCTCAATTGGTTTGGCTGAAGATTTGCTGCGCCCATACGAGATGCGCAGGAGTTGAAATAAACACATCTTCTCAAGGAAGAGTATCAGAGAAGATGGAAAGATACGATGGAACCGCGTATCAACTTACGATGACTTGTCGTGCCCTGATGATAGTCAGACGTCGGAAAAGTGTGGTGTGGTTGGCAGTAAAGTTGCGTTGGGAGATGGAGAGAAGTGCTTGTTGACGAGTGAGGATGCGACTAGACCTTACGACTCGCCAGACGTCAGAGGCTTGGCTTTTCTGACTACTCTCTTCCATCCCAACTACTAATCGTCTACGACCATATTATGCACATTCGTTGTTACCGAGAGACTTCCGATTCTGGACCAGTCTATTACGGTGATTCATATCCAGAGTATCGCTGTTTGCCAAAACCGAATGACAGCCTGAGCTTTCGACAGTTCGCATGAAGTGTAGAGGTCTGCATAACACCACTCGTGTGGATATGGTTCAGAAGCTCTGATTACGGCGTAGGACTATGATAATCAGAGAGCATGTCACTTCGGAAAGCCTGTGCCACATCCTACAGTGACTATGAGAAGGCATAAACATTTGGTAAAAGAGTGTCTGTCCAGCTTGTTGTAGAAGCTCGCGATACAGTCAGCCTGCCTTATCCCTCCTTACTTGATCTCTACTCGCTGTTCTCAATGGTATTGTCCCAGAACGAATTGATGTTTCTGCTCCCGGACTGAGTAGCTCTCTCCTTGTTCAAGCTCCCCTTGGCGATCTCTCAACTGCCCCTTCCATTACCACTGCTCCCTCCCTCTGATACTTGCTCATCTCGCCTTCTGCTAAGACTTGAGAGCCGCATTGTGCGTTTGAAGATGGTCAGAGCCGACACTCAGGTGGTGGTTGGGTTGTTGGCGGTAGTGACGGCCGCGGCGCTGGTCTCCTGAGCAGTGATCATGGTGATGATAGTCTTGATCAAGGTGTCGGTACCTCTGACGGCAGGCAGCATGTTGTTGATGGTCACGTCGACGTCACTGGCCTGCTGAGCCATTGCGATCTCACGCTGACCCTCGTCGCTCATGTTGTCAAGGCGAGAAGCAAGGACGCGCTCAACAAGGTATACGAAAGCCTCGACTTCGTGGCGCAAAGCGCGGAGACCCTTGAGTTGGACATGGGCAGAAGGGATGATGGAGGCGACGCTACCGAGTGTTAACACATGTCAAAGATCGTTCACAGTCAGTGCAACTTACCCAGGGATGATGGCGCGCAGCTCTTCAGTGACGATCTTGGCTGCCTCGAAGGCGGCGGTCAAGGAATCATGGCAGTAATCCAGAACACTGCGTGTAACACCCAGAACCTCTCTGGCCTTTTCAATGCCCTCAACCTTGAACAAAAGGGTGCATGCGCTAGTGTGGAGTTCTTCGGCAGCTTCACCAAGCTTGTTCAGCTTCTCGATGGTAGTCGACATGGTAGTTGATGTTTTAGATGATTGGTGTGGTGGAGAATATGTGTCAGATGCGAGTTGCGTCGACTCGCGTGGATGTTGTTGTTGTGGAAGACAAGTCTGCTCAAGAAAACGCGTTGAGGATTTGTTTGTCTCTGCCCTCAGAGGGGTCCAGCAGATTGGAAGATCTTCCGTGCTCGTCTTCACCACCTATGAAGGCTGTACATTTTCATATAGTAACGAGTGGGTTATATAACACAATCGAAAATCAAAGCATTCACGAGACGTATATAAAGGGTTAGAAAGTCTTGCAAAAAGACATGATTGCAGTATCTGTTAATACCATGTGATTGAATTGCTGTAATGACTGTGCTTTTCATGACTCTGGCCTGCTGCTGCTTGCTTCGTCTCACGACTTCAATCCAGATCTCCCCCTTCAGAGTTCAGCGCCGCTTAGTTTCTGCTGGAGTCTATCTGCCCCTTTCTTTAAATGTCTCTTCTCGACCTCTTTTCCTTGAGGACCGTCTTCCATATGGTATTGCATGTATGCGCAAGACCTTCCGCTGGTAGACTATCGTGTCGTCTGATGATGCTTCGTTTGGGTCTGCTTAGTTTCCAGCTCCAGTGTCGACGTTGGCGCCAGTGATGAGGCTGTTGATGTTGTCGAGTTGGTTCTTGCTACCTCTAATGATAGGAAGAACGTGGATGATAGAGTTGTAGAGATCGTCGGCCTCCTTGGCCATGGCTGCCTCGCGAATTCTGGAAGTAGGGATGCCGGCAACAAGAGGGTTAGAGATGCCGGTGGTGACGTTCAGGAAACCAGTAACACTAGTCTCGAGAGCGCGGAGGCCCTCAACAGAGGCGTGGTCGGAAGTGGTGATGCTATAGGATGTCAGAACCAGATCAAAGTCGAGATCGTTGGAGGATCGTCATACGTGGGAAGAATGGTGTCCAAGTTGGCAGAGACAGTCTCGGCAGTAGTGATGCAGGTTGTGAGGCGATAGCTGCAGTGCTCCTTGACGTCGCGGGTGAGTCCAAGGACCTTCTTCGCGGTCATGATCGACTCAACGCGGAACATGAGGTCGCAGAGATCGTCGTGTAGCTGCTTGATGGAAGCACCAAGCTCATTGATGGAGTTGATAATGGTGGACATGATTTATATTCTTGGCTGGGGAGTAGTAGTGGATGATGTTTGAGGTAGGATGTGTGGGTGATTGTTATGATCGGGTCCAAGGGCAGAAAAGTCTGAGCAAAGACACGCGTTTTATGACGATGGGGTGAGATTCTCAGTGGTACAATAGACAATACTTGCAAACACTATAGTCGACGCCAAGACAATCCTCCCTAAATATTCAATGGACGACAATCAATCAGAGAGGCCAATAGTTGGTCACGCGACTGAGCCTATAAATTGAGCTTTGCACCAGATCTTCCTCTGCATAGAATCAATTGCAATTTTTTGGGTGCCCTTCCCATGGTTGATCAAGCTCCTTATCAATGCTGTGATCTCTTTCTGAAGACACTGTCCTTCGCAATCGCGTACGAAGTGTCGTGCCTGTATCCTCACAGAAAATAATCATGGGAAAACAACAGTCCAATATGGAATATAGACGCTGTGTCATCCGCATGGGAGTCCACTGTCCACGTCTGGGCCAGGAATCACGGTTGGCAGTGAAGACACAAGGGTGAGGCTTAGATGACAGGATCTATGAACCGAGGGGACATTTGACATTCATGTCACGAATCATGGCAAGAATGATCTCCTCGTGAGCTAGAGTAAACAGGAGATCGATGTAGTCATTAGCGGCTGTTATAAGCAAGCCGTAGGTCATCCTGTGCTTGACAGCTCCATTGTAGACCTTAGAGAAGAAGTCCAGGTCGACAGTGACTTGTTCGTCCGATGACCGACTTGTAGTCTCTGTCGTAGATCCAGTAGATGATGGCTTTGAAGATTGAAGATTCGATGTAGGACGCCGGTTATATAAATTTCGAGCTTGACATCACAAATTGTCATTGAGGCACGATATTTTAGACGCTTGTCGTAGTATGTGTAGTTGCAGTCCAGTCAGTCCACCGGAGTCGGACGATGGAAATGGATGAAACGTGTAAAGAGTCGAAGCACAACAGTAGTGATGGATACGCCCTGGTTGAGAGCTTCTGCCTCAGTTTTGGGTAGAATTTGTGGGTATAGGTTGCGGAACAATGAATTGATTGCAAGCTTCGAGACTTGTGTTTCCATCTGACGACCGCGATCAAAAGATCAAGACTTTCTGACTACCTTTACCTAGGCTCGTATGATGTCCCTTGCGCCAGATGTGTATGACTCTTCGGGGACACTACTGCTCACGCTCAACATATCGTTCCAGATACACTCTCCTCTCCTCAGATCTGGAGCCCAGCCCTCTTGCTCTGGCTCTTCAACACCGAGCTCTTCGTTCTCCTATGTGAAGGCTTAGCCATGGAAGAATATGTTTGAGGTCGGCGAACGTACAAGTCTGCGCTCTTCCTCTCGAGCCTGCTCCAACGAGTGGTCGTTCATGACCTGCTCAAAATCGATCTCTGTTTCGCCCATCCACATAGCGCGTGCCATGCGGGTACTGACGATAAATTGGATGGAGTACCTTTCCTGCTTGGCGTCCTCGATCATCTCAAGTGTACGTTCTTCTGGGGGGTCCGTCAAGGCGCTGGAACAAAGATATCATCAGATGCCGATAGTCATTGCTGGACGTGATATGACAAACCTTTCAGTTGAGACGTGGTGCTCACTGCTGTAATGCTCAAACTCGATGCCTTCGTGGCAGGTCATCTTGTAGCGTAATATAGGCCCCTCGATCGGGTCAGTCCAGATGTCGTATGGGAGTGCTCGAATTTTCTCGTTCACCGAGTCGAGAGTGGTTTGCATCTCGCCCTGCTCACGTCTCAGGTATGTTGCCAACCAGGGGTGGTAGACGAGGTGCTTGTCGCTGTATCCGTGATTGCACTTAGACAGGCAACCGAAGAAGACGGAGTCGTGGAAGGCGATGTGGCGGAAAAGGATGTCCAGGGTGCCTGCGATGATGGCGGCGAGGTACTCGAGCGCTTTTGCTTCGGTGTTGGGCATCATGGTTGCGTAAGAGGTGGAGTCTGATGGGTTGTGGCAAGATGTTTTGATCTCAAGAATTCGATTCTCTGAATGTGCGCTTAGTTTGGACTATCCTGTCTCAATGCCAAGACGTTGTATCTACTTTTTCGTTCACTTCGTGGATGCTGACCATCTCAATTTCGACTTCTTGATCATCGTTGCCCAATGCCCGAGCTCCTCGAAATTATGACCTCTCCAACCTCAATCTGCTCTACCAGTTCTTTCTGAGTGTAGGTACGACCTTCGCTACAAGAAGTCAGCACGTGTTCGGCCAGATCAAACTTCTCCACCATGGCCGTCTTACTTACTGTTGGGGCCGATGACTTGATCTTTGATGATTGCCCAGTCAGGATGATCGCGTCTCAAGTGTCTCTCAATACTTGGCGAGCTGGTGTACATATTGCCGCAATCAGGATAGGGGCACACGAAGTGGGTGTTAACCTCTTCGGCTCTGGCGCTGAGCTCGTTGTACTCTCCTTGTTGCAGTGGCTTAATAGGCCCACCAGCACGGACAGAACGGTCAAAGGTGCCGACGAAGTCTTGAGGGTTGGTGGCAGGGTTGTGGCTGCGAAAGTAGACTGTATCAAGAAAGGGTATCAGAATATTGGACAGTCAAGAGGTACAAATGCTGGTGTCTAACGTACGAGGGGCCTCGGGCCTATTGTAAGGGATGTGAGCATCATCCGAAGGCATATCGACTTCGACAGACTCAGCGACATCCTCCTGTTGTTCAGCCTCTGAGGCTTGAGGGGAAGCCGTTCCAGCAATGATTACGTCTGACTCGGCGAAAGTGACGCGACGTCTGAGGGTAGGGCGAACAGACTCTGGCGAATTGTCCAGAGGAGTCTCGTCACGAAGGGACATGGTTTCGTCATCGTCGACCATCTGGGTGTCGGTGTCAGAGTCAGGGGCTGCACCAGCGACAACTTGAGTCGAGCCGAAGGTGTTCAAGGCGTCTGCAACAGGGTGCTGAGGGTCAGAGGCAGTATCCTGGTCAGCGTCGACAGCGGCGATGAAGTCTTGGTGGTCTCTAGCATATTCATGAAGCTCTTGTCCCAGAAGAGCAAGGCGGTCGTCGAGTTTTCGATCACGAGCACGCAAGCGGGCCATCATTTGTTGAAAAGATTCACTTGACATCCTGTGACTGGCGAATTATCAGCGACTGTTTGGCAGCCTAAACGCCGTGGACTCACTTGTGATGGTGGTTGAGCTGGCACGACAAAAAGTTGGAACTGCAAAGAAGGAAGCATGGAGTATTATGTCTATCAACAAGGGTTTCAGACCAACTTTCACCGTTTGAGTTGCTGAAAAATGTTGTTGCCTGATCTGACCAACACCTAAGCGCGTCAATAACAACTGCTGGAGTCACTTCCGCTGAGACAAGGTGTCGGTCCGAGTGCCACCAGGTCAGATATCGGCGACAACATTTGCGGAATTTGACCAAAAATTGATCCCGGTATTGTCTTAGTTCTCAATTGCCAGATGTCGCATTCTTCCAAGAAAAACAGGACACAAGACGAAGTGTAAGATCAAAAATTCACAACAAAGAATTGGGTGAGAATTTTGAGACAATCCAGATACATGGCAAGCTTTGTGCATCTGTATTTTGCAACAAAGGGTTGTCAAACAATCTGGACGCACCAAACAGAACACAGAACCAGGGTCTCGCATGCACATCGCGCGATGAGAAGTCCTTGTCTGTTGACTTTCGGTTTGATCCTGAAAGACCTGCTCTCTAGGGATCTTCTTGCCAGACTTGTGTGTCTCATTAGTACAAGTCGCGTTCTCTTCCTTGTAGATCGAGCGGGATCGTGTCCTTCGAAGAATTGTCGAACATCAGGCCCCTTGGTTGGTCCGATAAAACGTTTGTTCAGTTTACCTTATTGGTCAAGTCGACAGCTCGACAGATTTGGACTGTGAGCAAGCAGGCCCTGAAGTACAGATTCCCAACACTGGAACGAGCAACCTCCACGAACCGTCCTGGCTCTTCACAGTGACAAGACTGGGCTGAGTTTTCAGGGTGTGGAGGTCAGTTGTCTGCTTGGCCATGACCGTAACGTCAAAGACATAGTTGAAATGAGAAGGTGAACTTCCTAGCCATCACAACAACACCGCTATATAAGTCTGATACCGCTCAGTCTTAATCTTAGGCTCGGCCTTGACCTTGGTCTCAGTAGTCTCCTTGATGGCCTCGGTGGCCTCTTTCTGTATTTGCTGTTTGGTCTCAGCGTTGGTAACCTCCCAAAGGTAGCGTCAGTAACTCTACGATAATCGGCAGTCCTGGAAGTACCTCACAGAGGCCTTCACAAGGCGCTACTCGTACTTAGCGACCTCATCGGCCGTCTCGGCCTTCTCACGAGCGACTTCATTAGCTTCCCATTTGGTCAGTCAATATCAGTGTTGCGGAAAGACACTTCTTGAAGTAATCCAGTCGATGGAAGTGCTGCCTGAGTTAGGGTGCTTTCGCTGGCCAGTCTTTGATGGAGTCTGGCATTCATTTCTTTGAGCGAGAAAAGATGGAGGGAGGCAGTAATGTGCTTGAACTCAATTTGAACTTCGTCAAAGCTGTCTCCGTTGACTCTTCCCTGTCCGAGATGTTGATAGCTCTATGTGGTAGGAGACCAGTCGCGAGCCTTACGGCTGAAGCGTCAGGGAAAACTATCCGTAACAGCAGTAAATTGGGGTGGCTTCTTCTTTGAGTCGATTATAGACAGTAAGGAGCGATGCTGTCAAACTCGCCTCCCTGTGTCGGTCTTGTCGACTCATAATCTACTTTGCTTGTCAATGCCTGTCTTTCGATTACCGACGTTGAGTACAGCATAGCAGAAATCATGTCCGCATCTGCACGTGGATGATATTAGATCAGTCCGACCATATCCTTGTATGCAGAACAAGTCTGCTAGCGATGATCGGGCAAGATCTTGAGAGCGGGGATGTTTGCTGTATATCCTCCTGTGACCCATAACTTGGCATACTCCTGGTACTGAAGAAACTGTGTCATCGATAGGTGGTTGATAATTGGCATCACAGCATTGCTTTCCGGGCCAGGATTGGGCAAAACTGCATTGGTATTCCTGCTTGGGGAATCTGGTGCGTGATTTGGCCTGTCGCGTTCGTAAGAGCCGTTTGTTGGGAGGAGGGACATGCGCTCCGCCGATCCGCAGTCTTTGCACGCTGTTCGAAGGTAACTGGGGCAGATATATTCTTCTGTGTGTTGACAAGCCTTGGATAAGAGCCATTCTCCGATGAGGGAACAGCCTTGTGGTTATTGTGTACTACTTTTTCTGCTCGAATACGCAATTCTGGCCTCTTCTCTCGCACCGCTCACAGCCTTCGGAATAGCTGCCGGCGACCCAATGTCTGGTGTGACAGAACTTGTAGGCTTCCATGACCTTTGCGGCAACTTGTTCGAAGACAGGAGGGTGGATGGGACCGTCGTTGCAAAGGACAGTCAGTTCTCCCGAATTGGAAAACCGGATGTGAAGTAGGAGGTCATCTTGGATGTCTTTGTACGGGAGCTTGATCCCACCCATAGGGAGGCCCTTAGGATTGTCCTTGCGAAACTGTGTCAAGCACGCTCCTGCTCAGTGACAAACTGCTCTGAGACTTCGTGGCTTCCGACCCAGTCGAGCTTGCCGCTGGCGAAGTTATAGTCGTTAGGGGAAGCCATGTTGTCTGACGCGTAGTTAGCAATCAAAGTGCTTAAAAAGCTGCAATGAAGTCTTACTGGTCACGATGACTTGTTTGAGAGGAGTAGAGATTCTGTCGATAGAAAGAGACCTTGCCAAACTGCTTCTACGAGTGCGTGGTAGCATTCCACAATGTCGAGAAAATCGGCGGGATAGTTAACCATGACCTGGAATTCTAGCGGTAGAGACCCCAATTCCCAGAGCGCAGTATGTAGGCAGGATTGCAGTGCAGTGTGGTCATGTGTCCAAGCTAAACGGTCCTTTCCTCTCCTTTTCCTTAGTTAGCTCATCATTAAGCTAGTGATTTGATTGCTTGAGTACTTCAAAGCCGGATTTCGCATAGACCATTACACTGTTGACTTATTCGACGAGCAACCTAGCCTATTTGACCAAAGAAGAGACGACTTTAGCAAGCTCGTCTTTAGAAGCGTACCGGTCGGCCGAGCTAATGGCGCCGTTGGCTGCAGTAATTTTGTCTCTAGAGGAGTTCTGGTTGGCTGCAGAGGGCTCTATAGTACCGGTAGATCGGTAATACTCCATGTATGCAAAATACCAGATGTTGAGTTTGATCTTGCTGTCGTGTAACTTGGTCCGATTGGTCTCCCGCTCAATTCCGTCGATGGTGTGTGTCCATCTTACGAGGTCTACAAGCAGTTTCAAGTGTGCCGTTTGCGCACCCTCAAGACATACTCGTTAATGAGCTCTTCGGCCCCCTTTTCGATATCATCTCCAGAAGACGTCTTGTTTCTCTTGGCGTGAGGTTCGTCGGCGATACATCTATATAAATCCATGTCTAAGGGTCGCTCAACGACTTTGAGCTCTAAAGGACAGCTTAATAAAATAGCTGAGGTCATGGCGACTGAACAAGGATGTATATTACTTTAGCCAAGGACCATCATCATGTAGCCTCATCCGTTCCGGTTGATATTTTCTATCCTCGGTAACATTACTTTCGATCTCATAGTTGGTCTTGTCTACAGCCCTATAGATCATGCGAAGACAATAAGAGTGAGCATTGCTTGCATTATCCTCTCTCGAGGCACTCGATAGTCTTCTGGCGTAAGTTTTTGTGCTGCGTCGTGTCAAGTATGGTAAAGCAGTTCTCGAAGAATAAAGGCATCAGCTTAGATTTATTGGTGCCGCAGCTTGTTATAAGTGACATAGAGGACTGTGGAGCTTTTTGAGCCGAACTAAAAACAACCGGTATGGAGGAGCCACTCGACACGCTTGCGGTAGGTTGTGGCAGATATTTGAGATCAGAAAGCTGATGTCGGAGGACGGGCTTGATGTAGCCAATTTGATAGGAGCGGTAAGAGAGACATATTGTCATGCTGTTGAACAACCAGCTAATCGAGACGTGTACGTCTTGAAAGACCAGCAACTAGATCTTACCGGATTGTATTGTTGACGCGTGCGCATGTTGTTAGATGCTGAAGGTCAGAACATAAGCTAAGTTGAGCCAAGAAGTTGTCGCTGATAGGTTGCAGGTTGAGATCTCCACAGCCTATGAAACCGACCTCCAAGCTCTCCAAACGAGTATCGAACAGATAACTTATATCATCGTAAGTATGAGGCGGGTTCAAATGAGACCAGATCAATTCTCGCGGTAGGAAGGGGTCAGCCGAGCAGCAATTGGTGACTTTGCTGCTTCGGAGGAGGAATCTGCGCTGACTCGTTCGATTTCTCGTCATAGTCACTTGAGACGAAGTCTCCAGTGTCGCCGCGCTCGATGGAAAAAACGTTCCCTGATCTTGCACTTGATTCTGTTCAGGTAGGCGTAGCGACGGCAAAAGAGATACGGCAGTTCTCTGGTTATATACGACAGCGATACACAATGCACGCGACCTGGATCAACATAACGTCAACGGTAGGTCATACATCTCCTTGCTTCCTGCCGAACGATGAAGCAGCCAGTTGCCCGGCCTCTTGGATCCGCAAGTTCGATGTGTCGAAACACGAATGATTCTGCGTGTTTATAAGGCGGCATGACTTACGGTGGATCGGCAAGGATCCCAAGAACCTCAAAGACTCGGGACCGTTGAATTTCTGAAGGAAGTGGAGATCTTCCAGGATCAATGGCATAGGTAACAAGACCTCCTCGGAAGGATAGACTCCTAAGCAGGCATGGTGTTTCGCATGCTGTTGTTCATGTTGGACATGAATGGGAGAGGTAATCGTAAGGAAGTGGTATCCATGCTGGGAGGATTGTTCGCGGATGGCTTCAACCTTCAGAGGGCATCTCCCAGTCTAACGTCTGCTTCGTCCGAGCTGTCGTCCCTGGCTTCCCTGTCCGACATGATGATAGTTGCATTGGTAGATTATAGTTGTAACTCGCGTTACAGGACAATAAGTGTTTGGTCCTTCTCATGCTACATTCTCACCTGGGACGTTCTGAGACCGGACGTTCTTTCTGCTTGATTCCAGCTGGAGATGAATGTCTGGCGACAGGAGTAAGTGACGTATGTCAGACAAGCGCTATATATGACACATCCTGCCGGCCATTCCATGATGTTGGGCAGGTCCGATGTAAGTATAGCCATGCCAGAAGGCAGGAAAAGGTAGAGAAAGATAAGTATTGTTCCCTTGCAGTAGTTGGAGCGAGTAATCCGTGCGCAAAAGGACAAGTTGAGAAGCACAAGACATATGACCGATGATGATATAGACGGCATGATTGGGATATACGGAGACCAGCAACCAGTCCACAGGCAGATATAACATGTCAGTGTCATCGGATCTCCGAGATTATCTCCAGGTGTTGGCTGGAGCCATGATATGCCATTTTCGAAAGAACTGCCGTAGCCAAATTTCCATGTCTCTTCCCTTGCAATGGTCGCATAGTTGCTAGTGTTCATGTTGGTCTGGTGAGTTTAGAAGGCTCTCACGTAGTCCTTCTTGGAGTCGTACTCGGCGGCACCTCTCTCCTTGCAGCGTCCGCAAAGTTTGGGGACGCGTGAGCAAGGCTAATATAGTTGGGCGTGAGCGGTCACAACAAGGCACCGCATTCAAATTGATGGAAACTCTGTCGAGTTCTGCGTTCCGTTGACATAGAAGGATGATAGTCCCCGTGGCCACACACAAGTGTGCGTGATGGGTATGGGATGTAGAGAAAGGCACCATACGATTGGAGCAACTCAACAGGGCAGCTTTGCATCACAGTCCTTGACAGGTGGTGTGCTTGAAGAGGTCTAGCAGAAACATAGATGTCGAAGACGATAGTGGTAGCGACTCCAGGTGGTGCTATCAGGGAGAGTGTGACTGTGGGAGTAAGTCAAGCGTCAAAACAACCTTCGCAGGGCAGAGAGATTGACCTCTTGAGGAGTATATGGGACGGGTATCAACCTCATGAGCGATCTGTCGTTGCTGCCAGGGCGATGACAGCACGATCGAGGCGAGGAAGTTGTTGGCCAATGGAATACGGAGTGTAGCAATGCCACGGAGTTCATATAAGGTCCGAGAAGTCATACTGAATGCCTGATTACTTCTGCGTATGAGCACACCTCAGATGGCGGTAGGAGGGAGTCAGACGAGCCGCATATGGTGACCTTGCTGCTTCGTAGGCAGAATCTGGACAGATCCATCTGATTGGTGGTGACGGAAGATGATGTCCCCCAGGCAGCCACGCTCGGCTATTGCTTTGAACTGCTTGAGGTAAGTCACGAGGAAATGTGGTTCTATTTCGTGGTTGAATCCTTGTAGGTAGGCGGGAGTGTGTCTAGTTCTTTTGCGATTGGAGACAAGATTGTCAGTAGTCAGGCTGATAAAGTCATGCTCTTGACTCCATTCCCGTACTCTGCTGATATACTTACTCTATTGCTGTTAGACATCTACTCGTAATGAGCAGAACGAGCGAGTAGCCAGTTGCCCATCCACTTGACCGGGTTAGCGGGTCTGATCTTCGAGCAAGCCAGCAACTTGACGGCATCCATCACTATGGCCGCTTCGGGGCCGCCACGGCGATAGAGGGTGCGCACGGCACTAGCGACGATAGGGATGCCTAGGAAGAAGTTACCGAGCGCCTTGATGGGGTCGGTCTTGCCACAACACAACTTGCGGGTATATATATCCAGCAGTAGTACGCTAAGACTAGTAGGTAGATTGGCGATAGACAGCACTCAAGAGTGGGCTTCACACACCATAGGCGTACGAGCAACTGGAGCATTAATAAAAAGAAAAAGCCAGCAGATGGGAGCAAGAATATAGATGATCATGCAAGCACAGTATGCGTCGATGGCTTTGGTCCAGACTATCAAAGAAGATCTGAGAAGTCATACTGGGAGCCTGCATGCTTCTGCGAGTGAGCATACCTCGTACGAATTATAGGATACGGCCCAATTAATGTGGCCGTCTCCGACGTCAAACTCCTTGGAAGCTATGTTTTCAGGCGCGCAAACAATCTCTTGTAGCTATGAAGCGATGGAAGTCGATTTGACTGATAGTTTACATGTGTGTGGAAGTGGTATAGAAGTTTGTGGTAGATGGAAACTTGTTGATGAAAGCCAGGTGATGTGAGCCAGAAGACCGATAATGATGCAAGCACGGTATGCGTTGATAGTCTTGGTCCAGACTACCTCATAGAGGATGTCGTGGTGTTCAATCATGATCCTCTCCTGTAAGCCAGGTGAGCACATCCGCATGGACTTGCTCATCCATGTACCGCGTACGGAATCTTGAGTGTCTTATATAGTTTTGGCTGGATGGGTCATAGATAAAATTCTGCGCAACCATAGCGATAATATAGCTGTGGCTTGGAAAGAATTGTGCCATGCCTTCTGCACTTTCTGTACGCGCATACACTGCAGTGAGAAGTTTTGATCTCATGAGCTATTCCGAGGGGCGCCATGCGTTTGTAACGATTTCCTACCACTCTGCCATCCTGTTGTGGCTGGCTGCCAGAGAACCATTCTCTTCTTCGAAAATCTGATGCCGTGGCCGGCTGCCAGACGACAAGCCTGGTAGTTGCGACTGTCATTTGACAAAGCTAAGGATATCGAAGCGTTATGTAGGTTGTTGAACTCGGACCCAAGATAGTTCGGGGTAGGGCGTACACTCGAACGTTATTGCAGCGTCATCTGTCTGGATGAATGTGGAAGATGGTGACCACCAGCGAGTGAGGAGGGACAGTGCTAAGAGGGGGCACCGAGATGCAGACGTAGCGGTTGCCGTGAGTGGTGATGAGCTCGCCAACGACCAGCTCTGTGTAGTCGGCGACGGCGGCGGGAGCGGAAGCAGGGTCAGGAACGATTGCCTAGAGACATTCCAGAGGGTGAAACCTGTCGGTGTAAAGGCTGTATGAGTTCCAGTAGAACGAGACCTTTATGTGGCAAAAGTTTCTCGTATATATAGCCATAATTGGTTGCAACCACGCACTGCTCTTCTGGGGTCTCTGGTAGCGCACAGTGCTCCTTCCATATCATGGTTTGAATCTCTTGAGGCAGACCTGAGAGTGTTCCAACGATATCTCGAGATTGACAATAGAAGAATTAGGGGAGGTAGTGTCTGTTGTGTTTGATGACGGAGAGCGACGTGATAAGAGAGGAGAAAGGGACGAGCATGAAGTCGCCCCAGTGTAACGTCATGAGTTCGGCGATGAGGAGCAGCAGTCCACGATCTTGCCCTTGCTTGCAGCAGATAGTTCACCAAAACATCTTGCGAATATATATGAATGGCAGTAAAGTGATGAGATGATTTGCTTCAGTGGCAAGACTGGTGTTGATGGCTTAGAGGTAGGGGGTCTGTGTTCAGGTAGAGCCGAGAGGACATTGACGCGACGACATCTATATAAAAGCCAGATGGGACAAATATATTCGTTCACTCCAGGTTGCTAAGCTCAGACCGAGCGCTCCTCGGATGGTTGAAGGGTTGCGGAGAGAAGACCAGTGACGAATCGACCGATGTTGTGGCAGTATATATGTCGCAGATTGGACAGCCAATGCTTCGGGAAGATACCAGAGTGGAAGTCGACTGGAGATCCCTTGAAGCTGGCCCAAGCGCTCCGCAGGTGTGTGGTCTTGACTTTAGGCTGTTGAGTGCGTTCGTGTAGGGGTCAGACCTGAACAATCCAGAGAGGGTGCGATTGGAATCGAGATAGATACGAAAAGACGACCCTCAAGGCTTTGAAGGCTATAGATTGCGTTGTGACGGTGAAAAGGATGGTGATACCAAGTGGTGCGTTGGTCTTGCCTTGATCGCAGAGAGGAAAAGCAGGTGGTAGAGAAGATTTGATAGGCCTGTCGGATATGCTGCTTCTGAAACGTGTGTTTTGGCAATCATGGCTGTCTGCAATCCGATGGTCCGTCACGAGCGCTCAGACAACCAGCGCACGAGTTGCCGGCCGCCGGGCGAACGCATCGAATGTGCTTACGCTTACATTCGCTGCAAGCAGGCAGGGGGCGACCGGGGTTGGTGGCAATTGACAAGAGAGTAGTGGCGGTGGATACCGGTTGAGTGGTTGAAGCTGGCGATATATAGTGATACTCTTCGAATAGATGGAATGATGAGGATGATTTGGAAATGGTCAAAATGGTCGGGGAGATGCATGGTATATAACTTCGAGTAGAGAACTTCTCTCAAGTTCTAGCAAGCTTGGATCATGCCGAAAAAATCAAGATGAGTTGTTGTCTGTTCAGAACAGACAAGTAAAGTCCTTGTCCGTACACAAAGATGATGGAGCTCGACACATCTGGAAGGCTCCGAGATGCAAGGCAAACGATGTGCGTATGATGCGTTGACAAAAGAGCTTGCGATCGATTCAGAAAAAGCGGTCGGATGAGCTGCAAGAAGAAAGAATACGGACGTAGAAAAAGATCAGCAAACTCGTGTATACAAAAAAAACTCACAGAACTACAAACGCTTTTGATGACTTTTAGTCTTTCTTCAGACCGACTTTTCCAATCCTCCTCAGACCCCAAACACTGACAAGCAAACTTGCAACAATCAGAGCAACACAAAACCAGAATGCAGCTCTGTAACCAACCATCAAAGCTTCAGGAGATGTTTTGTCTTCATACGAAGAGTTTGCAGTGACTTGTTGAGCAATCAACAATGTCAAAGCCATGCCGACAGATTTGCCAGTTTGCGAGACTGTGTTGAATACACCTCCCGCAACGCCTTGTTCGCCAGGTGGAAACATGGATGTGATGAGAAGGTTTGCGACGGTAAACATACCATCGGCGCCTACTGGATTGAAGAATTGGGCGACAAAGGCGCAGCGGAAGTATGACCAGCTGGGGTCGATGATTGCCATCAACAAAGAAGCAAGGGCAGAGACAATACTTGTAAGCACAACAATCCAATCTCCGCGAATGCGATGGACGAGCAAACCAACGCCAATGTTTGCGAGAGCTCCAGATACGGGCGCAGGCAAGAATCGAAGGGCAGTGCCAAGGGGGCTGTTGCCTTGGACGTCTTGGAAGAAGAAGTTGGCATATTGTTCGAAAGCATTGAAAGCAGCCCAGACACAGAAGACGTTGAAGCAGATGCAAGAGAATCCTTTGTGTTGCCAGAGAGAGTTTGGAATCAGGGCTGGGCGGCCGAGACGTTCTTGACGGCCAACCCACAGCACGAAGGCAGCAAGGAAAACAAAAGAAAGAACAAGTAGAGTAATGTTGACGGGCTGTTTCATCACGGTCAAGTCACCTGTGAGAGCCCTGCGAAAAATGTCAGTAGGAAGTAGAATACAGCGTCAGGAAGACTTACGAGATGACGTATGAGAGCATGGCAAGAAACGCGCTGGCGAGTACAAGTCCAAGCCAATCGATATCAGTCGCTAGTCGTGACCAGATCTGGTGCTTGTGTGCCAATGGAGTAGGAGGCAATTGCCATGCAGCAAGAATGAACATGAAGAAGTTGATGATAGCCGCGACATGGAAGCCCCATTGCCAGCCGATGGTTCCAGTGAAAACTCCACCCAAGACCATGCCAATACCGAAGCCAAATGGTTGAGCTCCGCCCATCATAGCAAAGGTGATGTTTCTCTCTTTGCCAGGAGGAAAGACCTCGTTGATGAGACTAACAGCTGAAGGTAAACAGAAAGAAGCTGCAATGCCCGAGAAGGAGCGGAAAGCGATGATTTGGGCAGTGTTTTTAGAAAGTCCGCAAGCGATTGTCATGAAGCATTGTAGGAAACAGCCTGACAAGAACATGCGTCTGCTTCCAATGACGTCCGAGACCGAGCCGCAGGCGAGAAGCGTACATCCGCAAGCCAGAGAGTATACTGTCACAGGCCTTCGGATGTCAGCGACAGTTTTCATAGCATAGCGAACTCAAATTCGACCTACCATAGCACCAGGTTGTCTGGTATGTTGAGGTCTTTGGCCATGATGGGAATAGCAATGGTGATGACTCCAGCAAGAAAGGATGCGATACCAGTACTGAAAGCAATACAGCCCATGACAATGGCACTGCCATTTTGCGATGCAAGTTTCGGTCCATCCTGAGCCAGGCCGAAGCTTTTGACACTTGACGTCTTCCGCTGATCACCGATTGTACTCAATTCGACGACCGGATCTCCCCATATGCCTCCACCAGATGCGATGGCAGCTGCCTGCATGGGGGTCGGGCCCTCAATTGTGACTGTCGAGCTGTTTGCCGTGTTACTAGCCATGGTATGAATATTGCGACACAGCGAAAAGCGACAAAGAAAGTTGGTGGAACAAACGAAGCCCTGATCGGAAGGTCGATCCGCATCTCGGCAGGATCTGACCCGCTTCCGCCACCGATCTCGCTCAACGCGGAAATATCCCGCGCTGTAGATATGACCCTGGTACCCTCGTTTTCCTCCATCAATTGGCTGCAAAATCACTATTGCCGAGTGACTACCTCGGCCTCCTCGACAGCAGTCTCATCAGTCTCTACTTCCTCGGCGTCTTGCTCCATCTTGCGGCTGACCGAATTCTCGAAGGCTGCCACGACCATTTGAAGGCACCAATCGGATTTCTGAGATGGATCAGTGGATGATTCGATGAGGTGAGTTGGTTGCGGCTTACTTCTGGGTCCTTCCTGTTGGTCTGCTCGCCGTTGGACTCTTCGTTGTCCATCTTGTAGTGTGATGGTAGCCGTGATGGTTGTGTCAGACTGTTGGGGAGTTGACGCGCAGGACTTCTGTTGTCGAGGTATCAAGTCCAAAATACCGTGGGCTCGTCCTCGAGACTCGCCAAGCAATCACTCCCTTACAATCACCACTTGACGCAAAACATTCGTTCTAATCATCACAAATATCTCGCCATACCATCGAAGCAAGATGGCACGCTCTCCACCTCTGCCCCCTCGTCAGCAGCGTCCTCCTATGCCTGACGCCCCTCCTTTCGTCGTATGTTCCATCAGAACCGCTACGTCCATATCACATCCTGACAGTAACCAGATCACCGAAGAAGTTGAGCAACAAATCCGCCGTTAACGCGAGGCAACCGTCGTAAGTCATAACCCATTGCCCTTGTCATCGCATACATTGACACTTGATGATCAGCCCATCATTCGTCCAGTGCAGCGCCTTGCTGCTACTCCTGACCCTGCTCCCGCCCCCACTTCTGCTCCTATCCAGGCCGCTATCGCCTCCTACACAGAGCTGGTCGTCGGCGAGCTTATCACCACTTACGGCAACCGCTACGTCTGCATCTCGGTGCTCCCTCTCAGCCCTATCCCTCCTCACTCGCTGGTGGTCACCATCTTCAACATCCACCCAGACAGATCTTTCAGCAGTCTCTGCTGTTAATCATGGAAGACTGCCGGAAACGTGGTGGGCGCGTTCTTGACCATGCTGGAAGTTCATCGTGTGCGTCTCGTCACCATGGAAGATGATCAGAGTAGCTTCACTGCTGTCATCTCGACTGACAAGGATGTTGAAGAGATTGGTTTGCTTGGTTGTTTCTAAGCTACTGTCACGGCGGGTAGCATGGTATTTTGCTCAGGAAGAAAGGCGCATGATTAGGAGTGCTCGCCTTCTCCTTAGCCTCTTGGCTTCACAATACAAGACCCTACCCCTGACTTACTCTCTTCCTGTACTGTCTACTCTTAATACAATTCTCTTTGACTTGTGACTGTTTTGGTGCATAGCATGTACAAAAAGGAGTACTGAATCATTTTCGAGACTCCAGACGCCTGAAGTTATCTTACGACTATCCTTCAGCAAAACAAGTCTCTCATGCCGTGCCTATCGAAATACACGGAGTTTTACTGAACTATGTAGTTCCATTGAGATGGTATTGTACCGTCCATCTCTCTGGACATTGTTGCAGAATGATAAACCTTGTGCCTTTTCATAGATGCATTACACGCCATTGGACATCAGGATACGGCGAGATAGTACTTTTTACCTGCATGTCATCTCAATTTTCGATACTACACGACTAAGACAAGAAGCGTGACCACACTCGCTGGCTCTCCGGATGAACGCCCCGAGCAAACTCATCTGGTTTCCGAGAATATACAAGACAGTCGACTTGCAGGCGTCGCCTTCGATTTGAGTGTCATAGATTTGTCCTGCCGCTGCATGGGAATGGCCTTTGAGATGAACTTGTCGTGCGAGGTGATGGCACTCTTGAACATGGCTTGGAGCGGAGGGGTACGAGTATCGCATCTGGATGTGTCAGTGTCTATTGAAGCAGAAAGGAGGAGTCAGAACTTACCATGCATCAAGCTACCCACAGACTCAAGGCTATCACGCTAGCATCCTCCGGTGTAATTCTGGGGGAGGTGCGAGTCGCGGAGTGCGTCGCAAATCTCCTGGAGAAGCTGGCCTTGGGAAGCACGTCCTAAATCGAAGCACATCTGGTTTTGCAAAGTATTTCCAGTGATGTTGATTGTTTCTCTCTCGCTAGGGATATGGGCTTGGGGATGCTCGATGAGCTGCTCGAGTACCTCGCTAATGATTGGAGTTGTTGCCTTTTCTCTTGTGAATGTTGTCTTACATCGCATGCAGTTGCTCGTCGAGTTGTCGCTTCTTGATCAATGTGCTTTTGAATGAACAGTACGTCTTCTACACTTTGCCGTTATGCAAAAGGCTGAAGGTGGTGAGTTCTAGGGATTAACTTGGTGTTCTGGCGAGGTAGTCAGTGACCTGATCGCTCGAGGTATGGCGAGAGGGTATGGAGCAGACTCACAAACATCAGATACTGTGTCTTCTGCCGACCTCCTTGAATCGACGAATTCTCTCGCGCAGACGCTGTTGTGAGCGCCTTCTCACGTCTCAACTGCTGAGCCAAGTCTTCAGCTACACGTCTCTCGCCCACGATCTGCGCAGCGAAGCCCTAGTAGTCGGCGACTCTGGCAGCTCTCTCACCGTCAGATTATCGCCTCAACCAATATGTCTATCCTACCAGCAGTGATGATGTTCTGGAGTCTGGCAACGTGCTCTTCGAGGTTGGTGATGGTCTCTTCGTGGTCGGCGATGGTTTCTTCGTGATCGACGTTTGGTCTCTGGCGGAGACGATGGAGGAGGTTTGCCTTGATGATTAGGAGCTGACGGTTTTGCTCGTTGACGGCGGGTCGCCAGAGATAGCAGACTGCTGACGATCGTTGCCGCAGAAGCCGATGGTACGGCGCTCGTTGAAGTTCAGCTGACGCTGCTGCTCAATCTGCTGCTCCTCGGCGATGGCGTAGGAGTTACCGCGGTCGTACTGACCTTCACGGTAGTACGCGGTAACGAGGGATCTCCTCCATCACGACGCCCTGCTCACCAGCTTTTCAGGAACTCCCTAGACCCCATCCTCACGCATTTGGGGGTGTCAGAACCAGCCTCAAGTCTGTCCACGGTGACGGTCTGAGGCTGGTGTTGACGCTAGAGAGTTCTATGTCCGTCTGGTGAGCAGGTGAGAGACGTGCCCAAAGCTGAGGTCAACTGGTGGGGCAAGTCCCAGCCCACAAAAAGACTCCCTGTCCGTCTAGCAGACAGGCGAGCTGCTGGAGTTAGCCCCACCGATTGACCTCAAGGTGGACATGTTGATCTGTTGCCGTGACAGTGGCGACAGCTCCATCGACCGACTGCCCTCCGTGCTGGCACTCCAGGAGCGCCGCGGTCGTACTGCCCCTCTGTAACGAAGGAAGAGAGCAATGCCACAATCATTGTCTCTGGAGCGCCGGCGGTTTTGCTCATTTTTGGGAGGAGGGAAAGAAGTCGTCCACGTTGACAGTCTCCTTCCCTGCCCCAACGCAAAGAAACGCTCAAGCTCCCAGTACGTCCCCACCAGCCGGGCGAGGGCCAGCATGGTGGTCCACGAAGAGCAGTCAAGCCTTGCCCCGACCCAGTCAGGTCTATGAAAGTGTTAGAAGATCTATCGAAGACTATGAAAGACGAGACTTACAGTTGTTGTTGGTGATGAAGGCGCCCTTCCATGGCGATGGTCGACCCCGCCCAACCCAGGGGATCGTTTGACCGTGATGCTGGGTGAAGAGGGAGGGCAGTCCCGGGCCAAGCTACCTCTTCGATTGCCTGGACTAAGGACATACCCTGGTGGTCTGGCCTGTGACTGTGCAGTAATGAGTAAACGAAGATTTGGACGCGTCGTGATGATGGAGTGGAGAGATCGTGAAGGATGCGAGACGTGCAAAGCTAACAGGCGTGCAAGGTGGGAAAGAGCGCAAAAAGCTTGACGCTGAGGAGCAAAGATCTTGACTCTTCAGTGACGAGCAATGGGAACATGCGTCCGCGCACTGATTTGTTTCCAAGATCTTAGGGCGATGCATCGAAACGCTGGTGCTCCTTCATGCTGCCCAGGGGCTCGAATGGTGGAAAGAGGATAGTTTGTGGGAGAGAAAGAGATGATTACTTACCGAGACCGCAGTATAGTTGACAGGCGAGACACACAAGAAAGTTGATGATGATGATGATGATAATAATGATTTTGTGTTGTGAGGATGAGAAGAAGACAAAGAAGAAAGGCGAAGACAAAGCGTCAGAAGATGGACTTTGGAAAAAGCTGTGTAGTACGCAACCGTCAAGACTTTTCACCAATCACTGCGATAGTCTCATCAGCAACTCCACGCAATCGATGTTCTTCACTAGGAAAGCGTTCGCAGCCACTCTCGTTGGCCAGAACAAGTCACAGGTCTACATGTTGCATTGAGAACTTATCACATGGACTGGGACAGCATTTGAGAGGTTCGAAACATTGGTATTCAGCCGATCAACTGCTCAAGGCTCTTTCTCTTCTCATCACCGGGTATGCTCATTGCATCTCTGAAGTCTTCTCTCACCACTCAGTTGAACTTGGGGGCAGAGGGCATCTCGTGGGCGGCCAGCTCCTTGGTTGTGGGCTTCTTGCCGGCGCCATCGTGCTCCTTGAGCCATTTGGCCTCCATCTCGGCCTTCTCCTGGATGATCCTTAGACCTGGTCAGCGAGGGGTTGTAATGTTGATGAGACATTGACGACTTACTTCTGCTCGAGGGCGACGCTTCCGGCGAGCAAGGGGAGGCTGACTGCGCCGCCGGCAAAGGCGCGAGCAGCAGCAGCGGCGGCCTTCATGGTGGCAGGCATGGTTGTTTGTTGTTCCTTCTGCAGTAATTAGTACGTGCTGGACTTCGAGTCGTGGCTCATGGTATACATACGGTAGTGGAGAGGAGGAGAAGTTGATCGAGGTGATCTGGTTGTGGTGTTGTGTGGATGTTTTGTTTGTGGGATAGTTCGCGTGAGTGATGTTGCGGAAAGATGTTGTTATCAAAAGGCAAAGAGCAAGGTGATCGAATGTGGATGGCCAAGGAAGCGAACGGAATGCCGAGTGTTGGTTTCGTTTTTGGGACTCGGCGTTTGCACTTTCGTCAGGCGATAGTTCGTTCCAAGATTGCGTAACAAGAGACAAGGTATTCACACTGTCATGGTGGTTTCGGCATGGAGAACATCGCTCATCGACTCCAAGGTCTGAGACATCCCATATCCTCACCCACCACATCAAAAGGTCTGTTCACATCCGTCCTTCGAAGCATCTGATATTGACCAGGCTACAGCTATCTGCAAAGCTTCTACGCCCGGGACCGCTCTGGACGCTACCTGAATGATCAGAAAACCAGTAGATCTACTCGATGAGAGCGCTTGCTGCCATGTTGATGCCATCAAGCTAGGAATAAGTACCCAGACTGCCAACCAGATTATGAGCATCTCTACACCAATAAGGCTGCACTTCAGTTCGGAGATTATTGACTGTTGCATGTCACGTATACCTGAAACATGTAGATAATTTGAGAGAGGGACTTTGATTGACACGAGACGTTGTTTGACTATCTTCGGTAACCAATTCCATCTCAGTGGTGACGTTCGTTGCTCATTATCATTTCTGTCTCTCTACGTGACTGTGTAGCGTTCACCCATTGAACAGGTGTTGCAATAACGTGCTGCATACTAATGATTAGCATGATCCCTCCGGGCAGAGTGGCCAAGAGACTTACGACGAACTGTTATTCGAGTCGGTCACTTGTCCTCGCTCTCGACCTTGACCTCGGACTGGGTAGCCTTGGCCTCGTCCTTAGGGGCGTCCTCCTCATCCTCGCCCTCGGCGTCGTCGCCAGCCTCGTCGGTCTGGTCTCCCTCGTCGTCAATGGTTGCAACTTCCTACAAAGCATTGTCAGTCTCTCGTACATCTCTGTGCAGGCATGTAAGCAACTTACGGTAGTGCCAGTAGACTCATCAGCCTCAGACTCGTCTTCGTCGTCGCCATCCTCACCAGGGCTTCCCTCCTGGCCCTCTGCGGCCTCCTGTCTGATACGGCGAGCGCGCTCCTCCTCGGTAACAAACTGCTCCCAAACTTCATGGCTCCCGACCCAGTCGAGCTTGCCGTCGCCAACGTTGAAGTTTTTAGGAGTCATGTCTTCTGGCGCGCGATCAGTCTCAGATCACTAGATAACGATGACGCGGTGCAAGATAATCTTACTGGTAGTATTAGTGTGCGTCGAAGTGGTATAGAGGTCGGTGGTAGAGTGGGCCTTGTTGATCTCGCTTGCGTGGTGGGAAGAAAAAGTAACTAAGCTTTCGTGAAGATATGAATATACAACACTCCCGACCGTCGACACGAGTCCAAGCTTTCCCAACACTAACCCATTTGGCACGTCGACCAGACCGGAACATTCTACTTGCAATTAACCCCGACTATACTAGTCCTATTGTAGTACATCTCGATACTTTGGATCTCTAGGATATTGTCTCTTGTAGGCGGTCCTTCGCTCCAGCTGCCACCGTTTGCCCAATTGTTCCTGAAAGCCAGTCAGTGAGTGTTTACTGCTATCAAAAGGCAAAGAGTTGATGCTTTTGGAGACAGGCCCATTGAGACATTCGCTTGCGTGATTTTGACTTACCAAACCATACTTCCCGGTACTGTTGGGACATTCTTCTTCATTGCACCAACGTACTTGCCATCGATGTAGAACTTGGTGACATCCTTCAGCCAGTCGAATCTGTATTCGTGAAAGCCAGTAGACATGCCAGAAGGGGACGTGGTGTCAAAGGTCGATGCTGCAGATGTACGTGATGACTTCTGGTTGGTAAGGAAGATCTGATCAGGATATGAAGTGCGAATCTCAATATCTGTTTCTTGGTTGTCGGACTTGTAGAAGAAAAAGCCTAGAGATGTCAGAAGATACAGCACAGAATGGAGAGCAAGGAGAAGAGATACCATGACATGTTCCAGGTACAGCGCTAACCTTCGCTACCGTACGTACAGAAGCGTAAAGAATATCATCATAAGCAGTCGTGAACTCCGCGCCTTGGATGGGTGACTTCTTTTGACCTCCAGGTACTCGAAGCTGCAAAGGGCGACCACGTTTCAGGATCACATTGTTAGGTCCATAGTGCTGATCAAAAGGATGTTCATCGTCTTCGGGATCAGCTTCGATGCCGTAGTTGCTGATTGAAAGACCCATAGGAAAGTTTGACCATTTCGCAAAGTCGTACTTGACGTATTGGTTGAAGCGGCCGACACCATCCAAGGTTTTCATGCATGATTTTTTCGCTGTTGCTCGTTCTTCCAGTGATTCTGTAGTATTCAGGTCGGTAGCCACGGAAGTTGAAGCCAAGAAAGCCAGAATCACCGAGAGGCCGAAGAGTTTTGTCATGATGGCAATCCGATGGTGGAGTTAAGATGATGTCGGAGAAGCAAAATGAACAGCGCAAAGCGAAAAGTATATAGTGAAGAATCAAGGAGCAGACGTTGAACATTCAAACGGCTTTCGTTAGACACAAATCCTTAACGGTGCAGAGCCGTTGACTATGCCCTTACGGCAATTGCTCATTCTGGTATACACACTATGGTCACGGCAGAGACATGGAAAGAGGTGTTGTGATGAGTGGAAATGAACAAAGGTCGTCAGGAATGAGGAATGCTGGCGTTTCGCTGAAGGTGTTCCAAGATGAAAGCGGAGATTGCGCAAATTTTGCAAGTCAGCTTGGTGGCGGGCACGACCCTGACAGAAACTTGCACCTGCTTGAATACTGCTCCAGCACACTCCTTTTCCTGCTGACGATCTGGAGTGAACCTTCTGAATTTTGATTGAAATACCCAATTATTATTGTACTACGAGCTGGAGCAGTGTCTCCTGGTGATTCTCTCGAATTTCCAG
>SWBH01000001.1:0-70750 GCA_024195465.1 Aureobasidium sp. EXF-8845 | reverse complement strand
ATTCACCCTTATTTATACTCAAACAACTTCATTCAACCCTCATTCACCCTTATTTATACTCAAACAACTTCATTCAACCCTCATTCACCAATTCTAACGTTTATCTAGCTTACTCAAACACCTAGAGATGTACATAACAGCACTCATTTGTGTGTCAAGAATTGTGTCGGCAGAGTTGTCATCCTTACCAAGGTACGAATGAGAATTGTAGTTCGATGTGTCATACACTGTTGCCAAAAATATCTGAAATGGTCTTCATTCAGTCCCATAGAACCTGTCTCCAAAATCGCCTACGCCAGGCACCAATTGACTATACATATCGTCAGCAAATGAACAGATCTTAGAATCTCGCAGGTAGTCACCACTTGGCGTTGAGTTTCTCATCGACCGCAGCTGTGACGATACGGATGCTTGGGTATTTAGAGAAGACGACTTCCAAGGCCTTCCGTGAAGTGATCAGATTCGCAATGATGATGTTGTGTTCTGAGACGCCCTGCCGAAGAATGAGATCGATAGCCGTGCAAATTGATCCTCCAGTCGCGAGAATTGGTTCCAGTATCAAGACGGCTGGCTAGTAAGCTGCATGTTCGTCACCTGAGCTACGACAACCACGTACCCTGTTCGTGTAGCCTGGGCGGAAACTTGGAGTATAAAAGTTTCGGCAAACACGTTTCTTCGTCTCTCTGTATCAGAATCTTCCCAAAGCTTAGCGGACCACTGCACGCGTGTCAGAAAAGGCTCTATTGAAAAAGACAATCGAGCGTACCTGTATGCTTCACGTAATGGCTCCTCGAAACTTGCTCCAGCGCGCAGAATGCTGATGCCACATACTTTCGTCGTTTGTGACACGCCTTCAAAAGGTGATTGGGTCGGCGTTATACCTTTGAATGACTCTACGGGTATATAGTCACATGCTGATTCACGTAATCAGTATCTAGTCGTAATTTTCGAGTTGAATGTGGCGTTTGACTTACCTCGGGCGATAATCTGCGTAGCCACTCGTTTGAAAGCTCTGGTGAGGTCAGGTCCCGGTGTTTTGACATCGCGGATGGCGGACAGATTGCTGAAGAGGTAACTCGAAGAGGGAAGGACAACGAGATTGCTCGGCGTTTGCTCAGTTTGGCGGTGGGACATATCTGCCTTATATTCTGCCGATGTATAGGCCGCTGAGGTGAGAAGAGCAATGGTCATTGTAGTCGTCATGATCGATTATATCTCGGATTCAACTTATAGGTGCGGTTTGCGTGTAGAAAGGTGCAAGGTTCTGAGAACAAGTGGCCTTGAGATTGACTATATTTTCGGCCCTGATGAACTCCTCGCGTAAAATCCAGCGGGAAATCACAGCTGGACTCTTATCGCTGCCGTGTCTCATACTCAATGCCGGCACTCAGAGATGTCGAGGTGAGGACGGCTATGGCAAGCTGCGCAAAGCCGCAACTCCACAATTAATCCCGCAACGGTCGCAGGATTTCGAAGCCGCACTTGCGAAAGATGCCGCACATAATTCTTGTATGTTAACGGACAGATGTGTCGTGGAAGCAGAACGACAGACTGACTAACGCGGTTCGTTCACATCTTGGATCGTATCTGACGGTGAATATGGCCAGTCAATCTTCTGAAGACATAACACAAGATGACCAGGAAGCGTGGAAGAGCTGGATAAGAGACGGTGGCTGGAGAGAAACATCCGCAACTTGCGCCAAGTCGAAGGATCCGACAATCAACCGCCGTCTGCGGGATCTCAACTTTTCGCGCCCGCCCTCGTCGTCAGATTCCCGCACTACACAACCGCCCCTCGACCGCAGCATCCCCGCACCGTGCTTGCGCGAGTGCATGCGGTGAACACCAGACTCAAGATCGGATTGTCTTTGGTTACCCTCAGCCGACCTCTGTCGCAGTCGAAATGGATGGCCAAGACAATGATGATGTTAGCCTCCGAACTCGGAAGCGAGTAGGCCGAGCGTGCGACCATTGCAACCAGTCACGTAGAAAGTGTGACGGTGGCCGTCCATGCGGCTATTGCTCGAGTGAGTGCTTACACCGCATCCACCTCCTTGACAGCCCAATCTTGACAGTCTGAAGAGACTCAACGTGACTGTGAATACCAGAGATCGCAAAAACGGCGTGGCAAGGCCCGCACCTCAACAAGCAATGCCAGCCGGCATGCCAAATCTGCGACCGTCCATGCAGAGTCAATACAACCGTCAGAAGGATCTCGACATGTCAGAGTGCTGCACAATGAACTGCCTGGCAAAGAGCAGCCTGGTAGACCACAACATACAATGGCTCCAGAGAGCTTTAACGTGATTGATGGAGCCCCATCTGACAGCGTGCAAAGCATGACTGGCTTCCATATTCCGGATGATTGGAACCTAAACACTGTGAACAATATGTCGAGTGATTTTACCGATGCGACAAGAGGAACCTTTGGTCTGGGTGATGCCACAGAACTCATGCCATGGTCCCCTGATCAATTCGAAGCTACCATCAATGCAGCACGTCCTCAAGATGACAACAACACCTCCCACATACTGGAAAATGACAATCCGGCCGGCTTCGAGACAACCGGAATTACCGAGCAACTGGATACTGCAGAGCGACCGCCGTGTCGGCTGATCGGTTCTAAGCGGCGTCAGACAGACTCTAATATCTCGACTCCAGACCCACTAGCAAGACGAGGAACAAGTATCGCTGTCCATGATCAACACTATCCTGTGCTTGATCATTTACTGCCAGCTTTACGGGAGTTTATGCCAGATGCTCTATCGTCCAGCCTCCTTGAGGCATACTTCGAAACGTGGTCGCTCCATGGCGCGCCGAAGAATCCTTTCGTGCCATCATCGGTATTCCAGAGACCAGCCTTTCTCGACAAAGTAAGCCCACGATCCTCGAGTAACGTGCTGCTGTCTAGCATGCTCTGGCTCGCAGCACAGAATGCCGATGTTCCCGCGCTCAGTGCGAGCCTTGGAAAACGGAAATATGTCCGTAGAAAGCTTTTGCAATTGACTACCAAACTCCTCAAGCCTTTGAGCGAAGTCGCTTTTAGCGGATACGAAGAAATGGCACATGCGACCTCTCATGTCACATCCTTACAGTACCTGGACGAGTGTATGGCTTATGTTCATCTCGCCATGGTCACTTCCGCAAGCGCCTTCACTCGCGCTAGCCTTCGATGGTGGAATATGGCCTTTTCGTTGGCTCGTGAGATTGACTTACATCAACCGTCAGAGCCAGAGTTGCACCACAGCACACCTGGCCGCAGCTCTTGCCAGGTGACAAATTCTCTGGTAGAGGAACGAAAACGTGTCTGGTGGTTTCTGTACACAATGGATCGTCATATATCCTTCCTGTTCAACAAACCGCTTTCTTTGCTCGATTCACAGTGCTCGAGCTTGGGAAGACCCCTTCTGGATACTTGCTTGCAAAGCAACGTTGAACAAAGCCAAGATCTAATCAACAGTGGGCCTTGGTATTTCTGCACAGGCACTGACTTCTTCCAATTTTTTACACCACTTATGGCTCTTTTGGGAGAGACTGTCTATTTCACTTTGGCTCAAAATCATCCGAGGTTTGGCATATCAGTACATACAACGAATGACTGGTCGAACTGGAGGGCCGCTATTCGTGAGAAGCTGGAAGACTACCAAAGTGGAATTGATGCAATGCGAGAACCTGATGAGACAAGGCAGAGGGTCGGGAGTCACGGTTCGCAGGACTCTGATACCTTGGTCTCGCAACCCCGCGGGATCCAGGACCCTCGCAGTCTCGTCGTCTTTTCATATGCTGAGTTTTTGATTGACGTTTTCCACATTATTTTGGCTGGTAAATGGGATCCTCAGACACTCCTAGAGCAACACGACAATTGGCTCGGTTCAAAAGAGTTTGGAGAGGTTGTCGAACATGCTGTAGACGCTGCCGCGACGATGCGTGAATTGTTTGATATCGACCCTGGCCTTCGATTCATGCCGTTCTATCTTGGCATCTATTTGTTTCATGTTAGTCTTCCTTTGGTTCTTGTAGTCGATCGCAAACATCAGAAAGTCAGCGGCGAAATTATCGCGGCTTGCGATACATTCATTCGGGCCCATGAGATTTCTATCTCGCATATGTCTAGCGAATACCTGGTTTGTAAATGACTTTCCATCTTCAAGACAAGGACTAACAACTCCCAGGTTGCCATGTTGAGCGTCTTGCGAACAGCAAAGACTGAGATGCAGGGCAAGATCCAGACTGATCCACGAGAAAACGCAGTGCAGAGAAGACGACTCTTGCAGAAATTCGATTGGACAAGCGAAGGACGAGGAATCGCCTCATAGAGACACGGAATGAGAGATTGGAGAATGAACAGAGCACCTCAAAATAAATGGACGATTCTGTCATGCCCACGAGACACCAGCTCTGCCAAATCCCTACCTTCGCGGTCCTACTTGTCAAGATTGACACACACCATAACTCCCGTAGGGACGATATACCATTTCTGCTACCATGCTTCTTGGATACCATAAAAAACTCCCGATAACATCACCTCAGGACGATTCAATGCTAGAGATACGTCAGTACATGCTTACAGACGAGTGATCAGAGTACTTACAACAACATCTTCCCACTTCTCCCAGCCACGGCCCTTGACTTCTTTCAGCTCGGCGGTAGTCGGTTGTTTACCGGTAGTGAAGTAACCAGCGTTGATCTTGGCGTCAATCTCGACACGAGAGTCTTCTGGTATCATTTCTGTAAGGCACGGTTAGCGTTTCTCGTAAAGGCGAGCCAGTAAGCAGACTCACCATCAGGAATGGGAACACGCTCATGTATCGGGATGCCAGAATTCACAATAGCATCATACTTCATGTTCGACATGGAAAGCATTCTGTCGACCTTTGTGACACCGAGCCAGTGTAGTATGTCAGGCATAAGGGCTTGGAAGCGCATGTCTCTCACACCAGCAATGTTCTCTGTACGTTGGAAGTATTTGTCCGCTGTATCGCCACCACGCTTCCTAGCGTTGTACACGAGATACTTGACAACCTCGCCCAAAGCACGACCTTCCTTGCGGAAATAGATTGCCAAACCGCTCCCACCGTTCTGCGCTTCCCGAATAGCTTCCTGGATGCCGAAAGCGAGATAAGGACGGCAAGTACAGATGTCTGACTGGAAGACGTCGCTACCGTTGCACTCGTCATGGACTCGCAATGCTAGACGAACAGAGGGATCTGAGACTCGCTCGGGAGGGCCGAAGATGTAGACAGTCAGCCCGCCGATCGGAGGGAGGAAAACTTTCATGTCCGGTCGGGTGATAAGCTCGGGATAGCTGCCACCCATCTGCTCGAACAACGTGCGACGAAGGTGGTCCTCAGTGACACCGAATCGCTGAGCAACTCCAGGAAGGTACCATACTGGTTCGACAGCCACTTTCGTAACTTTGACGTCGCCAAAACGGTTCAGTACGATCTCACCATCGACAGGCAGAACACCTCTGGCAACAGCCTCTGAGATTTCGGCCACCCTCATCGTAGCACGAGTGATGGCAATTGTAGGACGGACATCTTTCCCTTGCTTCAATTCCGAAGCGAAAGCACTGGAGACGATATGGCCATATGGATCCATGGCGACAATCTTTTCTTTATCACCCCAGGCGGAATTTTGAGCAAAGTCGAATGTCGGCTGTGTGTTGGTAAAGTCGGGCCTGAAGTTCAGGGGAAGATCACCAGCAGCTATGGCGAGTGCATTATATACTGAGTAGGAGCCACCGTGAGCACCAATGGCATTTCGACCAAAAAGCGAGTCACTAGATCGCGAAGCTAGAACGGGTCCTCGTTTCGATGGTGTCGATGCACCCCAAACGAGCGGTACAGGCTTGACACCACTTGAGCTCGGATATGTGGTGAGCTGGCCAATTGATTAGTACAGGGAGCAAAGCCTCCAGGATTTCCTCGGTCAAGGAGTACATACAGTGATTTTTGTTGATGTTTGGCCAATGACTGCCGGTGCTTGGATGAGTACTTGTGTCGGTGCCATATTGTAAACTATGTGTGATCAGAAGATGACGCAACGGGATAATGCTGAAGCGACTATTGACACTGACACCAACTGCTTTATCTACTTGAAGAGGTTGCAACCGCCGTGACGTGGCAGGAGATAACGCATTGTCTCGAGCTGCGGACGTGCGGGTAAATGTTCTGCGGGTGCGGCCGCATCAATCAGAGTCGGCAAATCCATCCCGCAACTACGGGGGGTCGCACGCCTCAGAAGATTCCAACTGTCTGCGGCACCAATCACTATCACAGGAACAGGCATGCCTCATGTCCCCAATCGTCGTTCGGCTGCCAGCTACCTTATGCCCGTCGTCACAATCTGTCGCGATCTGCTCACCATGTCACTGTGTTGGATCAGAGTTCTAGCATCGAATCTCAAGATGGAGTTAGGGGACAATAATTGTGACCAGACGAGCGACTCTGCAATGCTGGATCCTACACCTAATACCGTCAGGCATCTAAGTCGTACCAACACGGCATTGTGGAAAACTATCAGAAATACAATCTATCTCCCATATCTCCTACGCCCGGAGTTACACGTCCGTTTTCATCGAGGCTTTGGATATCTCCCACGAAAAATCTCACACTATCGCCATGGTATCTCTTGACCCGATCAAGCGCTTCATGGGTAGCCAGAAGGGCCACAACGATGATGTTCTCGACCTTCCATTGCCTATCGTGAAAAACCAGCACGTGCGCCCCTCCCTCACCAGATCATGAAACAACATACTTCAAGCTGTCGATAGCGGCTGAGACAGTAGCTCCAGTTGCGATTAATGGGTCTACCACAAAGGCGTATGTCGCCGGATTGCCGGCAGTTGGGATATTGTTGTAGTATTCCACAGCCTGCAGCGTACTTGGGTCCCGGAACAAGCCAAGATGGTGCACAGCAATGTTTTGGGCTGGAGCAAGAACATCGAGGAAAGGGTCTACCATAGCGAGACCGCTGCGCATCACCGGGATCAGGACCGTTGAGCTTTCAGGCTCAAGGTCTGCTGTCGCGCTAACAGCGAGGATCGTAGTCACTTGAGCAACTAGGTTCCTGACTGCAGCAGAAGGTGTAGATCGGTCTTCAAGCTGGGCTAGTTTTGCTTTGAGGCATGCGTGGTTGATGACATTGACGACTTGTTTGGGCTGTGGAGTGATGGTGAGGGAAGGCATCGTAAGAGACCTGAGGGTAGCGCGAGTGTATGTGCTCCGTTCGCGGCGCGAGAGCAGTACACATCATATATCCTCTCGACCTACAAGCGACTGGCCTCAGGGATCTAGGTCCTTGGTGAGCAAGCAAGTGTGACCGCACGATAATGCGGGTACAGGTGCGGGTGCGGGTATATCGGCGGCTTTCCACTGCGGGATTCGAATGTCCCGCGTCTCCACGTCGCCCTGTCATGACATTGGTCTGCACTAACAAATCGAGCGAGCACTTACCAATTCATAAGAGCTGTGATGGTTGTCGCACGAGGCAAAGCAACATTTTCAAGTCTCCAGGATGTCCACCGCAGCCGATCGTGATTATTTGCTCACTCTTGAAAGCGTCCGCGAGCAGGCAGGAGTCGCTTACACTGCGGCAGCCGCTGGGCAGCTGAACAACTTTGATTATCATGTTTCCAAACTTGATTCCACGGCGGACTACGTCGCCTCATTGATCTTGGTATGGCTTCTCATCACAAGATACAATATGCCAGAATTGACGCAATACAGCGTGACTGCAAGCCTGAAGACTTCGACAAAATACCACCTCACGGGCGGTGGCAACACTTCAACGCGGGAGGCGTCTCTCGGCTTGAGCCTCTAATTGACGAGTGGAGAGCCGGAGGTATTGACAAGATAGAGATCGCCCGCCGAGTCATCGATGTAATTGTGGTCTCCGTCCTTCTCGACGCCGGAGTTGGTGATCATTGGAGGTTCACCGAAGATGGTGTTGCAATCGGACGAAGCGAAGGCCTAGCAATCGGGAGTCTAAGTGCATTCAATGCTGGTGTGTTTGGTGAATCTTGTGTGGATGGTGAGTCAAGCTTCATCCTTCCTCATTCCAAACTATGTACTAACGAGCGATTGTCAGCTCGAGCACTAGCAATTTTGGATTCCGACAAGCTTGCTGCAGCAATGCAAAGTACACCCAAAAATCCTCTGCTAGGAATGAATAGCCGTACTATCCTCTTACAACGACTTGGCACATCATTGCTCTCGAATGTCAACTTTAACGTCGGTCCAAGCTGCAGACCTGGTCATCTTATCGGTAAAATGGATCATCTCTTATTCTGGAGACTAAACTGATGCTCATAGATTACATGCTTGCGAATGGCTCGATGGGCGATGCGCTTGACCTCAAAATCTTGTGGAGTCTGCTGCAAGGACTTCTGATTCCAACCTGGCCCGAAGGTCGAACAACCATCGCTGGCGTAGCGATCGGTGATGCTTGGCCGCTCAGTGTACTCGCCACGACTAGCGACGAAAAGACACTTCCGATCCAGCCTTTCCACAAGCTGACACAGTGGCTTGCTTATTCCTTGACTTCCGCCATCCAACGTTTACTTCACAGGGAGTGGCTGAACATGGATCTCCTCACAGGACTACCTGAATACAGAAACGGAGGACTCTTTGTTGACATGGGCGTGCTCACTCTCAAACCTGATGTGCTCGCTCGTGGCCTCAAGGCGAGTAATAAGCATCTACCCCAATACGATGCGACGGGAGATGTGATCGTAGAGTGGCGTGCCATGACTGTGGTGCTACTCGACATGGTCGCAAAGATCGTAAACGAAAAACTGCTTCAGAAGCTTGGAAAAGACACCCGAACGTTGACTCTGGCTCAAATCTTGGAAGCTGGCACATGGAAAGCAGGGAGGGAGCTAGCGGCAAAGTACAGAGCAGATGATAATGCTTGTAGTCCCATCTTGATGTTCAGTGACGGCACGTTGTTCTAATTGAGAACATGTGGACGGTCATCAGCCATCGAGAGATTCTGATAGCTGACACCCATATAAACCATATGCCCGAATTCTGTAGCTGATTTCCCATGGTACACGCCCATTGCTTCACCGATATGCCTATTCCTGGACTAGCTCATCAAGCACCTCAACACCTGTACGTTTAGGCGGACATAAATCCAAGATCTCCTTGCTAGTTGGGGCATCCTTAATACCCGAATCCCAGTACTCTTGAGCAGCATTCTTGACGTCCAAAATAATGTTCTTATTTTCCGGACTTTGTTCAGCCATCTGCTCGATGAGAGAAGAGTCGTTCCACACGACTTGCTCCACTTTTGCACCAATGTGCTTTTCGACAAGTTGAACGATTTGGCCACCAGTGATCTCCTCGGGTCCATTTAGTACCAGTCTCTTATGGTCGTAGGGAGAGAAGTCGTCGGAGGCGATCAGATGCGCAGCCGCACGTCCCACATCATCTGAATCGATCAGACCAGCAGGCATGTTTTCATTCATGAAAAGAGCAAGCTTGTGCTGTCTCCCGGTCTTGCGAAACTCCTTGATAAATTCTGCAGCTGGTGCAAGCATCATAGGTAAGAAGATATGAGGTTGCAGTGAAGTCCATCCTAGCTTCTCGTAAGGAGGCGAGCTCAGCAAAGACTCGATAGCCCAGTGAGCACGCTGATAGTATGCGATTGAGTTCGGTCGAACGGCATTGGCGGTAGTCGAGATACGGACAACGTATTTGACGCCAGCGCGAAGACAGTTAACGTAAAATTGGCTCTCCTCGGCGAACTGAACAGGGAAAGCGTGGGAAGCCATGAATACCCTCTCAACATTGTGCTCCTTGAGCCAAGTTGCAGTAATGTTGACCCAATTTTGCTCTGCCAATTCGGTGCCGTGTATTTTGCTCAACTTCTGGGCAGCTTCGCTTTGAGCTGAGCGGGTGAGGCAGAGGATGCGATGACCTGATAGAGACTGAGAGCTCTTGAGCAGAGAGGGGAGGGTCTCGACGACTTTCCTGCCAGTGTTGCCAGTGGCGCCGACGACGAGAATAGTTGGAGCCATTGCCGCTCAATGGATGTGTTGTTGCTTGTACTGGAAAATTTGGAGGATGCAGGATATGCTAAACTGAGGGTGGTGAATGCGTTGGCTATTTGTATCGTATCTCGCGCGATGGAATCCTCGACCTTGGCTTACGTCGCCGCAACTGAGCTTTGTAATCAGTCACTAGCAGGATGGTAAGCAAACATAGTCGCATCTGGAGAAGGACGATCGTGGGTTTAGGGCTGGAAGGTATACAGCTACAGCACAGACCTTTTGGCGGCAATAATTGCGCCACCAGCCGACGGTCCGGACGGGTGTCGAAGGCACCGTCGGAACCCGAGCTCTCCGTTCTTCCTAAGCTGCTCCCACGTCCGGCTTAGTAAGCAATATCATCAGGCAGATATCCTTCCTAGAGAACGAGTTATACACCTAAATCACATCATGTCGAGTATTAGATGCGGTTCACGTCTTTACGATCCGTGAGATATCGCCTATCGCCCTTCTAGGACGTGAAGCATTTCTAGTTGCCTCGAGCTCCAGCACATGAAGTTCAAGTGGCAGCTTAACATTGGCAACAGTGTATCTCTCATTATTGGTAATGCTTATTGTACACGTCGGAATTCACGCGATGATCCAGTCACAGGGCTAGTCGCAGTGAGAATTCTGCCCCAGTACTCGAGCATAGTGTGAGATCATAGAGATAAGATATATCGACTTGATGGGCTCAGCCGTCTACGAGCATGGTCCTCATATCTCCTAAGCCTTATCCGCTCGAGTCCATTTTCTTGCTTGTACTGAGATCTGTAGAGGAGATATGATAGACAGCATGTATCGCAGCGGCTTCACCGTTCCTCTCATTCGCATACTCGACATTTGTGTACACCGCTATAGATGAGCTTTCTTATCGCTTAACATTATGATGACGACCAAATGTAATCGCACGCAAACAACACACAGCCATGATTCCTCAAAGTGACGCCTTCCTACAGCACAGAAAAATTGCAAGTAGCTAAGAAAGCCACATCAGGTCGTACTTTTACACTACTGACGATAACGTTCTCTATCGTCCGTACCGTCGAAGGCCAACCTCTTAATGGTGCACCCTAGGCGTATCCTTTGGAAAGAGGTTCACGTTGCCCTGATGTCTAGGAAACATAAAGCAGCTCTTGTCGCCTTAGGATGCCCAGGGTTCAAATGTGTGGAGATAATGTCGCAGCTCACCAGCCTAACGGTGTATGTCTTGTAGAGCACGGAGGATTAGGGCTGGATTGTGACTTCACAACCTTGGCACATGTTGTGACTGTGACTGGCATATCGCTTCCAAGCTTAGGAGAATGTTTTTTGTCATTAAATGTGATATGAACCTCTTGATACAGCAGAGATAATGAGGTGATGTTTCACATATTTGCAAAGCTCAAACCGTGAGCACATATTTCCTACATCTCTCAAGCTCCAATAGTCTCATTAAGAGTGTTGAGATCATTCTTGATATTGATATCATTTCTTCCAGCAACAGCCAATGCATTCAACAACTGCACAAGCACAGGCTCCAATTGCACCCCCAAGGCCAGAGGATCTAGAGTGTTAGACAATTCAGTCGACATGGAACATCCACTTGCGACGGTGCCAGCGAATGCAGCCTTGACGAAGTTGAAAGCACCGACAAAGCCAATGACTTCAGTGGTTGCATGACCGCCGGCAGCGATGGTGGTGAAGTGTACAGAAGCACCATCAGCGCACCAGTCAGAGTAGAGTGTTGTGGCATTGGTGTAAGGAATGACCTCGTCATTGGTGGCATGGTACATGTATACAGGCGCCTTGGGTGTCTCGTTAGGGTTTACTCCCATGACATTCTGTTCGAGAACGCTGGCAATGGTAGGTTCGAAGAAGACTTTGTCGCCAAGAGTTTGGAAGTCAGTACTCTGGACTTGGCCAAAGGCGAAAGTGAACAAGTTTTCGACACCGCAAATCTGTTCGGCGACGGCGAGATCAGCCCTTCCCTTGGCAGTAGCGATGCGGTTGATGATCGGATCGAGCTGAGCACCATAGGCTGAGTCTGTGGAGAGACCGACAAGAGCTTGAGGCAAAAATCCAGCGAAGAGTGTGCCATCGATGAAAACGGCTGTACCAGTCAAGTTGGCAGGAGTACCACCCGAAGCCCAGCCCAAGACGTTGAGCTCAGGAGCATAACTCGAGATCAAAGAAGCTGCCCAACCAGTAGCGATGGCACCACCAGAGTAACCGTACCCAACAATTTTGGGGGTCGAGGTGGTGAAACCAAGAGTAGACTTGAAATTGGCAACAGCGCGCATACTGTCAAGAACTCCCATACCTGCAAGACGACCAGCACCGAACGCCGCGTCAGGTCCCTCATAATCAGGAGATTGTACAATGTAGCCTTGCATAAGATAGGCCTGCAGCAAGAAGAACTCAACAGAAGAGATGAGATCGACTTGAGGAGCGAGCAACTGGTAGTTGAAGCTAGGATCGCAAGCACCGGTCACAGAAGAACCGTCGTATGCAGTGTGGAAACTGACGAATCTGTCCAGTTTGGGGACCAAAGGCTTGAAGACCGTGGTTGCACCAGCAATGGCGGTACCGTTGATAGCAGTGGTACGGTACAGCAATTGCCATGCTTGTACACCATCAGGGATGAGCCCGATGTAGCTCGTAATTACTCTTCGGGTACGAAGTATGGTTCCTGGGGCTTTGCTTTCGTATCCAGCAGGAGCGGTATAGAATGGGTCAAATTGTGGAAGGACAGCAGCCAAGGTCGAAGGCAAGAGCAATGCCCAAAGAGCGATAGTGGGGAGCATGTCTCGCACGTAAGATAGCATGACGAAATATCGAAGCGAAAGAATAGTCGAGGTATGGTCGAACGATAGGTGACAGACAGGCGGGGCCACAGTCGCATCTTATACCATGAACGTCGCGAGGCATACCTCGTCAAGTCTGCCATGGATCGTGGCATCCCCGCTCATGCCCAGTACCTACTAGAGTGCTGCAAGAGCCAGCAATTGGCCGAGTGCATAGCGTTTGCTGACAAAGTTGATACTACTTGTTAAGTACGCCCGTAGGGATCATGGAAGTTTTGCAGATCTTCTTGATCCTACAGTGGTGAGCGTGAAAATCCTCTGCAAATTGGGCGTGCCTCGGCAGGCGCACACTGTTCTGCATTTAAACTTTCGAGGCTCAACGGTCGGCGTGACAAAAGCGGCGTGCGAGATGGCACGTGTGAAGAGCTACCGGAAGCTAAACTCTTGACACAAAGTGTCAGAACGCCTGACCTGTGCCTGTCGGATGAACGCAGAACCGTGATCCTCATCGCTCGCGTATGCTTTCCAGTTATACCTCGCGATTGTGATACAGAATTGCAGCTATAGGAGTATGAGACGAACATGCATGAGCCGAGGAGATCATCATGATCCGCGTGGGGTTGCGGAGAACGTACTTGCATATGCTTTGCAGTTGGAAAAGAAGCGAACTTGCATGATGTACATGAGTCAAGTGATCAGATCCACCGCCTTCCCAGTGTAAAACTCCTTTTGGAGGAATGCGCATCGAGATAGCATTCCTCTCCTATTCTGACTTCTTTGATAGACCCTGAGCAAAGTCGATCAATCTTTGTGGTGCGTTGAACTTGGGCATGTGCAGCTCCACGAACTGCCGAACTGTCAGTATGATGTCCATCAAACACATCGCTTCCGAGTACCCACATGTAAACCCTTGCCTGCAGAAAAGTCTTCATCTGCGAGCAAATCTTCGAGCTCGGACCGTGTGCTGACTTTGTACGACCTGACTCGATGGCGGGAGGCCTCTTCCTCTGGAGTAAAGACTTCTGCAATCTTGCTGTATTGCCACTTGGCGATGTCGTTATATTTGGCCTTCATGCCGTGTACCCAGCGCTCGATCTCATATCCGTCATTTTCGATCAGGAAGATAATGCAGTCGAGATCTTGCCTGATGATTGTTGAAAGCTCTTGAGCCGTGAGCTGAAATGAGCCTAGTCCTTGTCAGTACGGTGACGACGTGAAAGTATGAGTTGGATGATATCTACCATCTCCTTCGAAGCAGATGGTCCTGCGCAGGCCACCTGAGGTTTTCATGGCCAAGGACGCGCCTTGGGCTGCTCCGACGCCATAGCCTATCGACGACCATAGGGTTTGATTGATTGCCTGCACTCCCGTCGGGAATCTCGTCTCCCATATGCCAACAAAAGACGTGCCAGTCTCTGTCACAACAACATCTCCAGACTTCAGCCAGGAGGACATGCGCGGCCACAGCCAGTCATGTGTGACGTCCTGAGTCGTTGTGTGGCCGTTGGTCAACACCAGACTTTTGCGAAGGGGTGTCTCAACCTTGTCCATGGTCAGCTTTGAAGGGTCCACTTCCTTGACAAGACGTTCCAACAGCCACTTCATGTAAACGTTCTCGAACTTGGCACAGTCCATCACGACATGGTCGAAGTGAAGATCAACCGAGGTTAGACGACTGACGCGATAGGAGAAGCCGAAACTGTTCACGTCCGACTTGACATTGCCGATGGTGATGACCAGGTCGCTCTCCTCGATTCTAGTTCGGACATTTTCCTCAGAACCTTTGCCGATGTAGATACCAGCGAACAAAGGGGACTCCTCGTTGGCTACACCTTTGCCCATGGGAGTAATGAAAGTCGGCAGTCCAGTCTTGCGCGCGAACTCCTCTGTCAGATTCTCGACCCGATGACGTTGAGCACCCGCATCAAGTAGCAGAGTCGGTCGTTTTGCCGCATACAGCTTTCGTAAGATGAGCTCTGCCGCCAGATTCTCCGTCTCATGATCGCTTGGTGGAGGTTCAACGATGATGGGTGTGTCTAGTAGCTTTGCGTCCACCTCTTCCATGACCATGTCTGCGGGCAACTGAATGTAGACAGGTCGGCTATTGACATAGCAGGCTTGAAGCACGCGATCAATCTCTGCTGGAGCTGTGGCTGGATCCATCAAATTTGTCTGAGCGATTGAGATTGGTTTCGACATGTCTGCAAAGACGTTGAAGTCGCCATTCCCAAGCTGAGCTACACGTCAACGACATCTCCAGATCAATAGCGGAGACAAAGACATACCGTGTGATGCAAGAGCATTCCACTCTTTTGGGCTGCCCTCTTGGGTGTCCCGACAATGTGGACAACGGGGCAGAACTCAGCATACGATCCAGCAATCGCATTGAGACAGGACAATTCTGTGCAATGTCAGATCCCCACCACGGTTTGGTGACCTGAAACAACTTGCCTCCCACGCCTGATTGTGTTAGCTTTCGACATAGTGGCTGGAGAGACGGCTTACCGAATGTCGTGACCAAAGCTCCCATACCCATCAGCCGGCCATACGCATCGGCCGCATATCCTGGAACAGTTCAGTCGAGCAACGTATACGAGCCACTTTGACCGGCCATACCAGCATTCAACTCATTGCAGTTGCCAACCCAATTGATACCGCAAGGCTCGACATAGTCGAGAGCCACAAGGTTAAAGTCGCCAGGAACACCGTGTAGATCCTTGACACCAAGTTGATAAAGTCTGGTGAACAAGTACTCGGCAATGTTGACTTTCTGGCTGCTCATGATGAATGCTGTGATGACAATCTGGAGGCTAAGGAGCAATCAGGATCGCGAGCTACTTATGATGGCCTGCGACAGCTCCGGTGACACCCAGCAGGGATGATGAGGAGAGATACTGTTGTTGTCGCAATGTGGTAGGAATTGACGGATGTTGAGCCGACGGACAAGTCAGAGCTCCCTTGGAGGCGTCATCGAGGCGGCTTCGATCCGCGTCTTGGCTTGCGGAATCCGGCCCGCCTCAGGCTCTCGCGCTGCGGGGTCGCATTACGCGGAAAGAGCGAGTTCGCATCTCCGTGCAAGCAACCTTCTTGACGCGAAATCACACCACGTCTACGGGCTTTTGCAAGAGGTGCAAGGTGATACGTTTAGCCAGACCGGAAAGGATGTTGAGAGGGAAAATCTTGGTCAACGTGTCTGGGAGCGGATTCTTCTCGACAACCAGAGCTTGATCTTGAACAACGACCTCGGTCTTGGTTCCTCATCATAGGATCAGGACAGTGCACATATTTGCTCCATCTATCGTCAGAGACAACCATGTATGCAGTCCTCAAACTGTACCCTTCGTACTTTCTCACGTCGGAAGATGCGACACAAAATGTTGGAAACAGCAGATGCTGCGTGTATGACCCTGGTCTAATTCTGAATCCGCCAGGAAACATCTTGATCGATCCAGGTGCATGGACGAGTCCTGCTGGAAATACAGATTTCTCATGACGGTTTGTCTATTTTGATTCGCCTTTTGTAAGTATGAGCGTAGCGAACGTCTTTTGGTGGATGCTGATCTGGGAATTCGTTGTCTGCTCGGGCTTTCTCCTTTTTGAATATCCGTTCTATCGAGCTGGACTCAGGCTTTCCTTTCCTATCATCGTGTAAATCTCAATGGCTCCGCTACGAGTTTATGTCCGGCGTCCAGACATCTCTCAGTGTCCGGATATCGCTGTCACTCTATCTGCAAATGCCCTCCTTGTGACAAAGAACCAAAAGCGTATCAGTCGGATTTGTGAGGCCTCTCCGTCCAGCTCAGGATGCTCGGGACTGCCATCGACTTCTCCTTCTTGGTCTACGTCCATATAATTGTCACCGAGTGCGAACTCATTATCAGCCTTGCATTAATCCTCTTGGGCATCTCGCAATCAATCTGCATCTACTCCGCCTTAGAGTTTCCTGTTCTCCATTTGGAATCAAGTTGCGCCAGCGATGATGAAATTGGCGTCAGTGGAAGAGGTAAAAGCTGCATAGTGTCATGTTTCGGATGCGAAGGCATCGTAGAAGAACACATGACCTTCGTCTCAAGTATATTATTGGAACATATCGAAGTAACAAGCAATGATGCAAGTACAAAACCTCAGGGCAAAGAGGCTATTACCGGCGCTATCTGACGGGCCGTTGGATAAGATTGTCTATTTTTGGCACACACGAGAAGCATGTTCTGTCAAGGCCTCCGCCAAGCTCCGCAGAAGCTCCCATCCCCGCGTCATCTTCAATATCCTAGGCCCTTTCTCGATGGAACACCGAGAGCTGACTGACAGATCTTCTGAAACTCTACAAGAGGGTATACGACTGTGTGGACCCTCTGATGTCTGTCTGGGACCCCGTCGAAGATCGGCCTTGCCTCTACAGCACCGTCTGCAGACCAAATATAGCATCATTCAGCCTCAGCCTCAGCCTCATATGTCATGCTTAGCATGACAGCAGCATAGAGTTTCTTAGGATAGGCTTGGGAATAAGCGGAAATGGCGACTCCATGAAAACCTGGGGCCGACCGTTCATGACAAGAGACCTCGTATACCAAAGTCAGACATTAGTAGGGCACGAATCGCAAATGCCTCATGGTCGATCAAAGATCGACTGCTTGGAGTACGAGATCCAAGAATAGGGATGCCTTAGAGAATGAGTACTCTTGACACTCCGTCATAGCAGTATCGAGAACGAAGCCGATGGTTTATAAGGACAGTCGAACCTCCGCCAGAAACCAGAAATCATCAAACAACTTCAATCTTCCTCATCAACTACATTCACCAGCTCCACTCAACCAATCAACCTCTTCAAACCACCAAACAACCAACCAACCAAACCAACACCGCAAACATGCACGCCACCACTGTCTTCGCCAGCGTCCTCGCTCTTGCCTCCACCGCCCTCGCTGGCTCCGCAGGCATCAAGAACAACTGCAACCAAGACATCTTCCTCACCACCACCGGTCCCAGCCAGAAGAGCTCTCAGATCAAGATTGCAGCCAACGGCGGCTACGTTAGCAACCCCATTGAAGGCCAAGGCAACAGCTTCGGTCTGACCAAGAACTCGGACTACTACTCTGCCAGCACTCCCAAGTTGATCTGGGGTGCTTCTGACAGCAACGGAGTCACTTACTACTCGCTCAACACTGTCAATGGCAACCCCTTCGATGGCCAGAGCATCTCTCTTTCTGGCAACCAGCCTGGATGTGCCACCATCACCAACCCTGACGGCTCCACCAAGGCTTGCACTGACAAGGCCGACTTCTACCTCCAGGTCTGCTAGATGGTTTCCCTCGGTACCATGCGAAGATGGGGGCTATATAGAGTTCTCATTGGGCTTTCCCACAATTTCCTTTGTCAAACAGTCATATAGTCAATCGTTAATGTAATGCCAATATTTTATTTGAAATGCTTCTTCGAACCTTGCAAAAAAGAACAGCTAGAGAACGATTCAAGTACGACAGTCGTAAGACTACTCCAGATACCAATTGCAGACAAGATCAACTGCTTTTGCCGAAATGACCTTTATTCTGGCGCTCCTGATCTTTCCAGCTGAGCATGTGTTTGCTTGTTCTTCAGTATGAGTAGGAGATGGGAGTGATACTGTTCCTTATCCACACCCAATGCGGTTAGACTTGGACCACATCGACCGTCAAATCTCCCGCGTCGCATTCACCTCATTCATAATTGTATTCTAACTATCGTGCAAACATTACCATATGATTGACTTTTCCTTGTCAGCGCAGACAGAGGCGAATTCATCTCAGCAGCGAAAGTTCATCTCAACCACAAACCATGCGCCCGCAACATCGCAATACGCCTGTCACAATTGCCGTCGCCAACGGCTAAAATGCGACCGCTCAATCCCGCATTGCGCAAAATGCACCAAGCGAGCACAAGAATGCTTGGGATATGGCCAGCTGTTCCGATGGCAAAGTGGAGTCGCTGCTCGAGGTAGATTGACGGGCGTGACATTTGGGAAGGAAGTCGTTGGAGGTGATGCTTGTTCGACTTCTCCATTGCTTATCACACGACCTTCGCCGCAAAATCGCCACTTTGTTTTACCTGGCGCAATATCCCTGGTTTCATTGACCGATCCTTTGGTGCAGGACTTGAATCATGCCTCAAGGTTCTATCTGTCTTACTGTGAGTCGCCCATGCTTTGTGAAGAAAGGCCTGAGTGAGCTGACCTGCGCCACTTTGCTAGTCGCGAGTGACGTGTGTAAAGATCTCGTCCTATATGATTCAACGCAGCAAAATCCGTTCTGTGATCTTGTACCTCTGACACAGCAGCATCCACTTCTCCTACAGATCATCATCGCCAACTCGGCGTTACACGTCTTCAACTCAGCCCGGAAGCATATGAAGTCGAATGATCGAGGGAGTGAGAAATCGCTCCAATGCCGAAATCTTCTCATCTCCAGACCTTATTTTGATCACTTAACAGCCAAGCACAGAGCTTTGAACATGTTAAGGAACGCTCTGATAGACTTAGATATCACAGACAGCGATGTCATCTTGGCAGTCATGATCTTATTTGTCGAGTTGGAGCTCCTGGACTCTGGTAGAAACAACTGGAAACATCACATTGAAGGTGCGAGAACGATCATAGCAATTCTATGTAAACCCCATTTGCCCGAGGACCTGCCAATCAGCCGGCTGCGCAGCTGTCTGATCTCGAATTGGATGGTGTAAGTCTCGTCAACACTTTGAGGTTCTCCCAAAGACAAAGCTGACAATGGATTCCAGGTTTGACACCTTGGGCTCGATGTTGGCAAGCCCAAAGACATCCAACAAATCTGACGGTGTCAGTCCGCACTTAGAATCTCTCTTCCGTGACGCCGAAGGGACTCACTGCTCCTCCTTCCCATCCATCTTACTACGACTTATTCACACTGGAACCAGACTTTCGCAACAGGATGAAATGACGCCTATTGAAGCTAGGCAAAACAAGCTCTTCGTTCTCATCTGCGCAGCCAAATCCTTCGACGCCAGTGCGTGGGCAAGAGAGATACAACTTCTCTCACCGATCGCTGATGTTGAGCAACGAACCATGGTCGCCCGTGCCCACACGGCGGCAGTCATTATCTATCTTTCTCGTCTGCTTGTCTCACTATACACCACCACCAAACCTTCCTGTAATTTCGAAGCACTGGTGACGGAAGCCTTGGATAATATCTCCGGCATCGATACTAGCAGTCCCCTTTTTACGGCGACAACATGGCCGACTTTTATCGCAGGCGCAGAGACGAATCTGGCAGAAAAGCAGCAGTGGATAGCGACAAGATTTCGAGAGCGATGGGCGGCTGAGCCTTGGGGTTTGTTGGAGGGTGCTTTGGAGACATTGACAACAATATGGGCTCTGAAAAGAGGCAGGGCAGAAGACAAGGGAACGATGCTTTCATCTGGCCACGATATCGGGACAGATGGAGATTGGGTTCAGTATCTAAGAAACACTGGTGTAGATTGGCTGATCTTGTAACAACTAGTCAATGACGAAACATATTGGAATTTGCCAATCTAACAAGCAAAGTTCCCGAACAGCCAGCCTTCTGGTCCGAGCCTTGTATATCATCTACTCGCCTCTTCAGTCCGCATCAGCTCTGCCTTCTCATCAGCAGTCAACCCGCTAGTCGCCTTGGGAACCCTCCCCCACATCGCCATGATGACAAGACTCAACATACCAGCGCCAACACCTAACCAGAATGTATTTTTATAGCTCTGACCCAGTCCATCATGCTCCACCGTCCTCGTCTGGATGATGTCTGCAATACCAAGACTGAACGCCACACCGAGCTGCAGTACAGCATTGATGAGTCCACCCGCCAACCCTTGCTGCGACGAAGGAAACGTAGAAGTGACAAACACCGTCATCAAAATCACCGACAGGTCGAGACCAATCGTACCGAGCACCATGGCAGGGAAAATCCAAGCCCAGTAGCTGCCACCGACTGGGATAAAGGCCAGTAGGAGCTGCGAGCCTACTGCTCCCAGACCTGAGATTATCAACAGAACTCGACCTGGTACGAGATGCAGAATGAAGCCTTCCAAGACACTGATGAGTAAGCCCGCAATGCCAAGAGGAGCATACCACGCAACCACCTGCAAAGGTGATGCAGACATGATGTTCTGGAAGTAGAGTGTGCCATAGACCGAGGTGATACCCCAGGTGCCGTACAGGAGGAAAAGAGCAACTAGAAGTGGCGTCATGCAAGGTGTCGTAAAGATCGAAGCTGGAAGGAGAGGATCCGCGGCAAAGTTAGTCTCTATTCTCACGGCGGCCAGCAGGAACAAGACACCAAGAATAAGACAGATGTCAATGTATGGGGTTTTCCAGCCCGAAGAAGCGTGCGCCGATTGAGTGATGGCGAAGACTATGAGCACAAGTCCCGCCGTGATGGTGAGGGCCCCCAAATAATCCATTCTCACTGTATTGGCAGTCTTTGGAGGCCTAGGGATCGAAATGAAGGAGGTGACAAGTGCCACGGCTGTAAGGATCGCGCCGATCCAGAAGTAGAACCCCCATCGGAGGTACTGACCAACAACACCTGCCACAAAGATGCCGGTGAAGAAACCAAAGATGGCAGAAGTACCGTAAATGGCAAAGACGAGGTTCTTTCGTGGACCAGGGCGATATAGCGATCCAAGCAACTGAACACCCGTCGGAAGGAAGGCGGCTGCTCCCAGGCCTTGTAGCGCTCGGCAAATGTCAAGCATAAGCGGGTTGATACTGAAACCGCATATGATACTCCAGATGACGAACCAGACCAGCCCGATCATGAACACAGGATAAGCATCGAACATATCGCCGAGACGACCAAAGATGAGTAGAGTGCTGGCAATCACGAGCGAGAAGGCAGTGGCTGGCCAGACGCTCGCAGCTTGTGCTATATCCAGCTCTTTGATCAACGTCGGTAGTATAACAACAAAGCCCGACACGAAGAACTCGGTCATGAATTGTGACATGGCGATGCTAAACACAAGACCAATCTCGTGCCAGAGACTCTTGAGACCTGGTGGTCGTTCTCGACCAAGTCGTTCGATTCGTTCGTCCAGGGACTCTTCAATCAGGTCTTTGCAGACATTTTGGGGTTCGGTATGCATGGCTAGGTCGACTCCGGTGAGTTCATTAGTCGAGAAGCATGAGCCAGGTCGCTGGGAGTATCGAGAAAGTGTCTCAGGCAGGCCTTCTGGCTGTGGCGACAATGGACGTGGAGTGTTCATACTTGTTTTAGATGACATGTGTTGATCTCGAGTCGCCAACTGTCATGTATCGGGCAGCGAGCTCATATAACGATCCATGACTGGCAACGACGACACAATGCTTGGTAATATCGTGTTGATAAGGGAAAAGGATGCTTGGTAATATCGTTCCAAGAACTAGAAAAGGAAGATCGTTCATCACAAGGGCGTAGACTTGATCAACAATCACCACAACTTCGCAGACTCAGATGGCCAGATCTGAAGGTGATTTCTGCGTCTTGGCTGCCGCTTACGGCTTAGCTTTGGTGGGCCGTTCCTCCAACGTGCTGTGTAAGCGAAGATAAGGTTTGATCTAACCAGCCAAAGGATTCGAGCCCTCGGTCGATGTCCGGATTGAGAGAAATGAGCCTTGGCTGCCTATTCTGGACTAGTCGTATTACAGCACTTGATTGTCATCATCGCTCGTTGACGAGGAACAGAACAGAACCGCACGTGGAATCAAGAGCGATATAACAACGTCTGTTTGTTGCCGAAGGTGCCAGGCACTCGAAACCAGGCGCGGCAAAAGAAACCAACTGGCATCGATCCTGCTAGAGAAACTTGCTAGAACTACTACACTGACCGTTAAACTTTCAAATTGAGCCTTGGATATTCGCCTGTGGTGCGATGAACTGGCTTTCGAAGGATGACGCATGGAACAGGTCGACGACGATACTTGACATGTTGCATCCGCTTTATCTCTACAGTACGTTGGACTCGTGCCCTCTACGAGCATGAGCCAACTGGCACTACCGCCACCGTCAACAATGTGTACTCAGAGTCAACGTGCATTGCTTGTATCGATCGGTCACATGTCTGTGGGGTCACAGCAAGATAGACTTAACCCAATGTTTCGACACCAGTCTCATGGATATACAGCTCAAAGCGCCGTATATGCTCTCTCCTGGTTGAAACTCAAGCTTCATGAACAATGATGCTGCGGTCGTTATCGAGAATATGAACGATGCCGACCGCAGAGCCTTATGGATGCGGCTCCTTCCCCTATTGAACACAGTCATAATGACGCGTTTCCATCCAGGATTCAATATGAACACCTAGGAAAGAACCTGTTCCACTGACATCCTGATAATCATGAACCTTGGAAAGCAAGTGCAGACATCCGAGCATGATCAAGTCGACCACTATCTCCTCTGCGCCTCCCGATATATCTTCGTGCTCGATGCAAGAGATCTGATATTCATGAACCCCTTGACAGTAAGTAGGTATCTCTAGCAGTGTCTCCAGAAGATACTCATCGTGACATGAACGAAGAACTTAGATAAATTTGCATCTACTTTATCGAGATATACTCCTATCTGCCCCTGCTCTTGACCGATCCTACATACAACCCTCCCTGCCTACACTACTCAAAGCTCTTACCGACTGTCTTCTAGCAAACAAGACATCGTTCGAACGCAGTCTTACGAGCTCCGAATTAGCGCTCCGGGGCCGGTACCGCTTTGACGCTAATCTGTGTGACACCATCACTCTGCGCATCCGAGACAGTGTCGAAAAGATACCAGGTATCGCTGCTTCCTTCGTCAGCCGCATTGATTGAATTGCCCTGTACTGTACAGGCAAGATTGTAGCTCGAGTCGATGCTGCACTTGATGGGAATGAAACTGTAGTCACTAATCCGCGAGGTGCTAGCAAAGAATACTGGTTCTCCGCCTTGGTATGCGCCGGTGTCCTGTTTGGCCTGGAAGAGCGCATAGGTGCCGGTAGACTCGACCAAGATGCAGTTCTCATCGAGATTGAAGTACTGAGCGTTCGAAAGAGAGCTAGCGATGAACTGAGCGGTGGAGCTTTCACCCTGGCCGCCCGTTAGATACATCGAGTTGTAGGTGGCCTGGATGGCGAAACTGCTAGTCCCCGAGCCACAAGCTTCGGTCTGGACCGGTACAGGAGTCGATGTGATTGTAGTGGTGACGAAGGTTGTTGCAGTAGAGCCAATCGCGACAGAAGTCACGGTGGAGACAGTCGATGTGCTGCTTGCTTGAGTGACGATCATACTACAAGCACTCGAAACGACGGTCGCAGGGTACTTTGTCAAGACATTCGGTGTTGAGACGTCCCGCTTTGCGGCTGCTGATGCGGCTGGAGCGGTGACAGTCGCAGTCATCGTACCGGTAACCACTGGTGTTGAGGTTGAGATGACTGTAGCTGTAGCAAGCAGAGCAGAGTAACCAAGTATAGATGAGCAGAATGGTTGCAGGGTTGCGTGGTTGATGTCTTCGATTGCCTGATAGATAGCTCCGTTCTTGTCGCCTACTTTAGGAGCTGGTGCCGAGTTTGAGCTAAGGGCGTAGGTGAACGAATAGCCCACAAAGTAGTGATCAGAGCCACGGTACTGGCCATTGTTTACAGCATATGATTGGTCCCAGACCTCGGTGTAGCTGTGTCATGTGGTTAGAGTCATCATCTATGTGAGCCGATGGCAAAACTTACATCGCGCAGTATTGTCCTTGAGGATTGCTTGCAGAGTTCTTGCAGAGAATATAAGTGTTGTAGAAGTTACAGACTTTTGGTGGGCTTCCGTCTTTCGCCGGGTGAGCCGCGTTATATGTCGTCTGCGAGGTGCAGTACGTGGCGCAAAGCTGCGAGTCAAATCCGCCGGCGGTAAAGATGGTTGAACCCATGAAAGTGTTGTAACCCTGATGGTCATACGGAGCATTAATGGCAGCGTTTTCAGGGACACCTGTCAATGTGAATCCGGAAGGGGTGACCAGATTAGTGCTCTGATAGGCGTTCGAACCAGCGATGACCACTTGGAACTGATTGCGGTATTGACCAGAGTTGGTAGCACTATCTGAAGTGAGAGGTCCACCCCAGAGGACACACTTCACGTAGGTGACACTGCTGGGATTGGGACAACCAGTGCCAGTGCCAGGATCAACGCTAGGATCTCTCTCAAAGTAGATGTTGAAGGCCAGACAGCCGGTGGCCTAGGAGATTGGAAGGTCAGCTTTTGTGTACTAAGGATTCCTTTTGGTAAAGCTTACAGCGTTACACTTGGCGGCACAAGCGTTTGTATCATATTCCTTGAGGTTGGAGAAACCAAGATAGCCGTATGCGCTGTTAGATGCCCCTTTGTTCGTCAAGGAGATGGCGTAGCCCGAAGGGGTTGGGGCATTCACTGCCATCGAGGAGAACGTCGCGTTTGCTTGGAAGGCCGCAGCATTATCACTTCCGCTCCCGGAAGGCAATGCGTACTTGGCAATGCCGGTAGGTAAGGCAGTGCATGAAGTCGCTCCTCTCTTTAGCAGACCAGATGCAGATGCAGACAAGACATCAGTAATAGCGATGGACGTGACGGTGGCGGCTGCTGAGGCACTTGCAATCAAGGCGGCAGTGTTGATCGTGACAACTTGAGCAGTGGCATCACTCGCGATTGTGTAGGGTGGGTCGGGGGCAGCGATGGCCATGTCGATGTCTATGAACTGAGGCGCTGCCATAGCGACAACAGCGCCGAGAACAGGGAACACAAAGGTGTAACGCATCTTGATGCAAAGTCTTTGGAGGGTCAGAAAAGAAAGATGAGCTGATGTTTTGCTTGAGCGATGTGTTTTCCACAGGGCTGCGTGATGGGCTTTATATGATCTGCATTTGCTGCAAATTCACATCCTCGCTGTCGGCAGTCACGCCAGTGGTCAAGAGATAGCTGAATCCATGCTCAGCGCTCAGTTTGATGGGGTCCAAGCTCTCAGCTGAGATGTCGTGAACTGTATACAAGCAAGCGTCGGCCATCCCGGAGGTAGCTGGCGTGAAGTTCGTTGGGAGGTCGTCCGCGCTATGGATGACTGTGCAAGATCCCGTGCGCAATGCGGCTCTGTAAGGGTGCCGACCGTATTCCAAGCTTGATCTCGCGGGAATTGACTAGTCATTATTTGGCCAACCCAGCAGACTTCCAGAAACCACTTCCTCGGAGACTGAGAGCGACGAGATGATTGGTAGCTGGAGGCGTGTTTTCCCTCTACGAGTGGCCCGACACAAGAATCCAGAACAACAATGGATGCCGTGTCAGTTGGGTGGCTGAGAAGAAGCTTTCTTCACATGGACGCACAGGGGATAAAGGTGGGAGATGAGTGTCACGAGGGCATGAGACCATTCCCGAGAACTTGAGGAGTGCAGACATCCAGAGGGTCGAGACCGAAAGAGGTCAATAATCGACCTGTGGAATGGACGCCATTGCCCAGACATGGCTAACATTGAGGCAATGCTTGACCACGCTTTACTTTGTTATCGGAAGGTCATCTGTGCTCGCACGGGGCCCGAAGTAGCTCCTCCCGGGGTAAAGTGCGGAGTCTGATTGAGCTTTGCGAAAACACGTACCTGAGCATCGTACCTTTCCGGAAAAAGCATCTGCCCCTGCCGACCAGGTGTCAGAGTAAACTTAGGTACTTCGGGAGCTCTGTCGATCCTGGGAATCACCACTTCACTCCTCGAGTTCAAACTTGAATGTGGCAAGTGAGAACTCTGGTTTTCGCGTGGTTCGCCCGAACATTGTGGACGTCTCAGCAACAAAGCGAGTTCCGTGGCAATCACATACCTGCGCGGTTCGGGAACAAGTGAGCTGGAATGACAAGAGCAGGGCGGAACCTCATCTTTGCAACGTCCGCATGGCATCAATATCCGCATCGGATACAGCGAGCTATCACGGTTCTCTCCAGCTTGATGTCGTCCTCAGAGTAGCAGAGATGGTGTTGCTCCTTCACACCTCCCTTCCACACCAGGTATCTCCGTATTGTTGTGATGCATGGCTGTCTATGAGGGTGCTTTCTCTGTTTCATTGGAAGCCTTGCCAAAGAAATTATGGAAGGTCCTTCGACACTGGACCTACGAGAGAACTTGATTCCTGGAAAGCGTGCGATAACATCGCTGACACGGTACAACAACCAGTTCCACTGCGGTGAGTGAGGTCAAGTGCATGTGGTTGGGCCTGCCATTGCTACAGCGGCCCGGGTTAAAGGTACCAAAGGGGTGCTCCTAGTCTAATCGAATCAAAACGGCGAGGGCGGAGCGCCAAAGATGGTTAGGCGAGGATTCGCGAGTCGCAAGAGTCACCATAAATACATAGCAAGGTTAGGTTACAGAATACAAAGCACGGGAAGATTGAGAGGTTAACGTAAGTATGGCAGTGGGATTGTCTTGTTGCTAAAGACGGAGTGAAAAAATCAGAAAAGAACGTGATAGAAGAGCCATGAATGAGCCCAGTCAGACGGCGAGAATTGTGTCTCCTCTAAAAGCCGCAAGGCGCTCGATATTGACTTCAACTCGATTGCTGAACGGTGAGAATCATATCTCCCATCTCAGCCTTCTTCATCTTCGCCATGCAAGTGTCGATAGCTTCCTTCTCTGCGGGCGAACACAGGACCTCCGTTGGACCCAGGTACAACGCAAGATCGTCTAGCTTGGAATGGCTGATTAGGAATGATGCGAGCTGGGCTCCGGATATGCGGGCTGCAGAAGACTTGTCAGATTCGAGCCAGAAACAGTTGAGATTTCTGAGAGAAAGTTGCGCAAGCCAGGAGCCGTCCATGTTGTAGTGATCGACATGAATCATCAGCATAACAGACTCTAGATGGTCTAGCCTCGAGAGGGCGGCGAAGACAGGCTGGAGATCGTCGCTGAAAGCGTCAATCTTGACATCGAGGAATCTCAGATTTGGCATGCGGGAGAGTAGTTGCGCAGCTGCCAGACTGGAGAAGAAGACTGGGTACGAGAGTGTCTCGAGATTTGGCATAGACCAGGACGGACCCCTCTGGGTGAGTAACAGTAGGACTGACTGATGGGTGAAGTCGATTGCGTGACAAAAGGTCAATGTAGTGAGCCTTGGCTTGCTGAGCATCATCTGTAAGAAGTCTTCGGCGTGATATCTAGAGTGCAGGTCCTCTGCGACATGTCCCAGTCTCAAGTGTTCGATGACTGTGAGTCCGTCGGCCAGAGGGAACAACAGATGACTTTCCGCAGGCGATAAGCAAGACATTTTGAGGTGGAGTGAGGTCAGTGTCGTGCAACCAGCCAATAACGCAGTCAGAAAGATGTTGTTGTCTGTGTCGCTTTCACGCTCGTCGTTGGAGTAGATGAGATTCATAGACATCGAGCGCAGTGAGATAGACTGGATGTTTGCAGGACGCACATCAATCAGGTTCAATCGGCAAAGTGTGACAGACTTGAGACGCGAAAACCTCAGTGGCTGGAGTGACATGTGCTCACTAGCCAGAGTTCTGTCGTCGGCGGAGAAGGAGATCTCGATGATCTTCGATGCAAAGTGAGCCCGGCGAGCGCTGCTTTTGACGTGACGGAACAGGTCTCTGAGTTCAATGCGGCGCCAGAGATACTGATGGCCTTCCTCCCACCATAGACGACAGACTCGGGTAGCCTCTGAAAGTGTCTGGGTGTCATCTTTGAGGTGAGTGAACACGCCAGCCATGATGTCGGGATTGAGCAGTGGGTGGTAGAGGGCTTGGGATTGAGCTGCGTCGGGGGGCTCAGGGGAGTCATTGCTAGCATCGTCGAATTAGTATATAGCGGTAAGACCGCTGTGGACCTCAAACATACGTGACTTGTGGAGAAGAAGATGCCATGGGAGCAGAGGCACGCGCGAGTGACACGAGAGGCAAGCTGTCGGCTGTGCGCTTGATGCGCTTCGAGGGAGGCGTCATGGCAGTGATATATGTACTCTTCGAATGAGCTTGGGATATGTGAAAGATTAACAAGGACGAGACAATAGAGATTAGTCGGTATTGCAAATGGAAGCTACGCGCCAAATCGTGTCGGGTCGAGTTCCGCCGAGCCAATCACCAACTGAATGAGTATAGGAAAGTAAACAAATCAATCCCGGACGGTCTGCGTTCGATCACAGAGCTCCGTACGGATGCAGAGTGCATGAAACATTGTCAGTCACCGCCATTGAGACATTCGCCAACATATGGATTTGTAGAAATCTCCAAAGGACAAAGATAGGAGAATAACGCGAGTATTTAGAGTCAAGATGTGGTCATTTCTACATACTGAGTAACGCACGATCAAGCAAAAAAGGCAGCGATGAGGTCTTTGGATAATAAAGACGAACAGCAGACCTTCGTGCCACCAAGGAACCGCGAACGAAAATTCCCTTCTCTTTCTCAAGATCACTGCTGGACATCAAAGGTCATACTGCCAAGCTCAACCTTTTCCATTCTTGCAATAGCAGTGTCGATGATAGATTTCTCCCCAGGCGTGCATGACACTTCCACTGGAATCATATTGAGCGAGAGGTCGTTCAATTTGGGCAAGCCAGTCAGAAAAGCTGCTAGCTGTGCACCGGTCACAGTGACCATACCTTCCATATCCAATGTGATATCCACAGTTTCGAGGTCCTGGAGGCTGGTGAGATGCGGAAGCCAAGAAAAATCCAAATCGCGCTCGTGCAGGTCGATGTCTAGGTCGAGAGATTTGAGCTGCTTGCAAGTCGAGATTGCAGCGCATACGATCTTGAGGTCATCGCTCCAGAGGCCCCAGTGATCGGCGACTCCAAGGACAAGCTGTTCAAGGTTCGGCATCCGTTCGATCAAGTCTGCAGCTGCCTGGCTATCATCAAAGACAGGACGACCGAAATTTGTCAGGGGAGGAATGGTCCAATCCTGACCCATTGTGGCAAGAAAAGATGAGATGTCGTCGAGAGAGTAACGAACGCCGTGTGGAAAGCTCAAGGTATCGAGTTTCGGTTTGTCCAGCATTCTTTGTAGGAGATGCTCGGGAGCATTGTCTCTATGCATCTTCTCTGCGATGATTCCGAACTGTAGGTTCTCAATAGCTTTCAAGTCACCCAGCAGTTCATACAGCACTGGAGATGCAAGCTCTTCACTGAAAAACTCGAAGTGCAACGCGGTCATCGTGGCGCGACAAGGCATCAACGCATACGGGAGCGTGAGGACATCTTCATCAGACTCATTTCCGTGCAGGTCATGGTCCTTTTCGATAGTAAAGGTGCGGAGCGAGGGAACGAATAGTGATCGGATGTTCGAAGCGCGTACGCCGACAATGTTCGAGCACTGCATCTTGATGGAATCGAGACGAGCGAAATCCAAGAGTTGGAGAGACATTTTGTGATCGGCCAGGATTGTGTCGCCTGTTTCGAACGAGATCTCCCGGACAAGAGAGGCGAATTATTGGCGACGTGCGATGTTGTCGACGTAGCAGTATAGATCTCTGAGCTGGACATGGTGCCAAACACGCTTGTGGCCTACGTGCCACCAGGAGCGGCAGACTAATGTGCTTTGGGCAACAGACCACAGGTCATCCTCGAGATAGTTGAAGACTTCAGCCATGATCTCTGGAAGAAGAAGCGCGTGAGTTTTTGCGGTGGCTGGAACTCGCTGGCTGAGCCTGTGGGAGTGAGCGCTATCAATGAGAGGTCAGTGATCTTGATTTGCAACGACGCGAAAGTCAAATATTAACATACGAAGGGGTGGCAGATGACGAGACCGATGATGTCGATGCCGGTGTAAGTGACGAGCGAGGAATCGAATCGGCGACGCGCTCAGGGCGCTTGGATGAGAAGACCATCTTAGTTGTGATTGCAGCGATGTGATGTTTGTTCGTACGAAGTTGTGATTGGCGAGAGGGTGTAGATGTATAGCTTTTAGTGAGTTGTTGTCGAGAAACAACAAGTATGCATTGAGTCGAGTCTCACGGCACGCCGCGTCACGCCGAGTCGAGTCGAGTCGAGTCGGTCAGGCTGTGGCTCAGACTCAGACGCCTCGATTCAAGTTCCATCATGTCAAGCAGACCTGGACAGAGCAGACGAAAAGTCCGCGTCTACCTTGCTTAACTTCACGATACTACGATGCTTCTATGAAGACACAGAGACCGTGTGATCTTGTTACGCCCGACCATCGAATCACGTTCATTGTGGTACAGTTTGAGAGGGTTTTCACCTGACGCCGACGCGGAAGTTTTATATAAGACTATCAAAGTATGTATGTTGCACAACTGAGCAGAATGTTCTCAGTTGAGAAAGCCGCAGGTGAAGAGATGATATGCTGCAGCTGGACAATATACAACAGAAAAATTCAAAAACATTGCTCTCTATACCGGGAATCTAAGGACGAAGCGCGCTGTTGGGACGAAGTTCACTGGCGAAAGTTGCTCTACCAAGATTGACAACGTCAATCCTGGCAAGGGTATCCCTGATAGTGATCAGGTTTTCTGGGGAACAGGCAATGACTTGAGCCTTCAGACCCACGATTGTTAAGTGTTTAAGCTTGGTCGAGTCAGTCAGAAAGCGGGCCATGTGATTGTCTGTCAACGCGGCTTCTAGAGGACTTCTCATCGTCAGGTTAAGGCTCTCGAGATTCTCAAGGCTACCGAGCTGTACAAGCCATTCGCCTTTCAGGTTGCAATTCTCAACTTGAATCTTCAGCTCGATCTTCTTGAGACGAGTCAACTTCGCGATCGCATCAAAAATGTACCGGACGTCTTCGCCTGATGGTGGACCTAGTCCTTCATCGAGATCACGGAGTACGACAGAAAGTTCTTCCAAGTTTGGTAGGCGTTCTAAGAAGCGAGCAGCTGCCAGACTTGACCCGAATGTTGGCGCCCTAGTATCCCGAATTTCTCGATTCCTTTTTTTGTACCCCGGATCGATGACACGCAGAGACGGCATTGACCAATTGGGCCCTACGTGATTGAGAAAGTCATCGACCTCGTGTCTGGTAAAGTACGCGAGTTCAGGAAGAAACTCTAGGTCTGGCAATGTGGTCTGAGTGGTTGCCAGAACCATGTCTCCTGGTGGTAAATGAATGCTCCTGACTCGTTCGGCCAGGTACTGTCGGCGTTCGGGCTGAGCCACATGATAGACCAGTCCCGAGAGCTGATTGTAGCATTCGCTCCAGACACAGCGGTGACCGGCGTGCCACCATAGACGACAGACCCCCGTCATTCGAGCCATAGTTCCAGCATCACTAGCCGGAAGTAGATCGAAGATGTTGGACACAATGTCAGTAATGAGAAGGGCATTGGGATTGTGATCAGCGACGGACATCTTGGTAGCCTCGAGTCGGGTTGGAGGTTACGTCTGTAGAGTGTTGGTATTGTAAAGCACCTTGGAGGAAAAAACACATCTTTTTAAATTGCTTGAGAATGCTCCTCACGATGATTCAGTCAAATGATGGAAAACAAAGAAAAATAGGAACTAAAACGAAAACAGCCAATATGCAACAAAGCGACTCGGAGAGGCGACTCACGAACATCAAAGGAAGATGCAACGCCGGGCCCAGGCAGTCAAAGAGGAACTTCTCATTCCTCACAACTTGCACCGATATACGCTTCCGGAATCTCGACAAAGCAGAACAGTGCTGTATCAGGCGATGTGACTCGAGATTCTCGAATTGTAGGCCCGTATCATGGCCCAGAGTATCCCAGGGCTGTATATATCGTCCTTTGTATTGGTGTGGTCGGCGAGCCGGTACCCCAAAACATCCACGAAGGTAGGGTAGTAGGTTTAACCAAGGGAGAGAGTCCGCATATCGACCAGGATCGAGATTGAAGTCCTATAGAGGACAAGGTCCCTGTCGCCAGGAGGGTCAGGGTTCGCAGGAGCTTTTCTGGCGGCGCGACGCATGACTTCAGGTTCACCGACTCCGAGCGCAGAAGGTTATGTAATCCTTTGATCCAGCATCAACTACCTCGTAGAAATCGACTGTGGAGCCACGTCCTCTTGAAGGCGGACTCTTTACGTCCGTTGCATATACACTGTCAGGGGTATATAGATCAGCCGCTCTCCAGTATGCGTCAGAAAATGTGACGGCGAGAGGTTAGACAGACGTTTGGTCGAGTTCCTACTGCAAAGCATGGAAAGGTGTGGAAGTCTGCCCACACATATCAAACACTTATCTGGAAGCTTGCTTTATGACACTATCCTTGAATATAGCTGCAAGGGAATTGAATTGACACTGATGTTTGCTGCTACAAAGACATAATATCTGCCCTTGGATATGCATTGTACCCTGCATCAATGGTAAGAAGACAAGACCGCGTGACAAGAAAAAGGCCATCATTGAAACCAATGGAGGTAATGACATCGAACGGGTGGTGGACTAACTACTTCCGAGAGCCCTAGAGCGGAACAATGAAGATAACAAAGACCTGATTGATCGCAACGCTGGAGACAAAGAAAGTGCTATGATTGCAGCAAACCCAAACCAGTAGACCAAACTTTGATGACAACGTCCAGTACCGCAACTTGGATGATGTTAGACGCCGCAGCTACATGCTCAGCGGTTCCTTCAATGAACAAAAGGTTTCATGTGTCCTTTCGACAGCCGCAGGGATGATAGCAGGGCTACAGTCTATAACAATGAGGACAAAGGGCTGTATGACTAAGTTTCTCTCAACACAAGGGCAAGATTAGGCATGACTGTTTGCGAGATCTCTTTGGAGAGTATAGATTTCCTGTAGCAACCGAGTGGTGTAAGAATCCAATCCTTGGGCACCAGTGAACACTTTCCCAGGGGCCGATGGGCGTTCCAGGTGAATTGTCCGCTTCCTCCCAGGTACCAAGATCGCCTGATAAGGTGAAAGAGCGGGCTTGACTTTTCAGCCTCAAGGTTTTCAGAGCAGATACAGTCGCAACTACTCTTGCGCACGAGTAACAGAGCAACCGTGAATTTGGAGGTGGAATCAAACTTGACTGACGTCGAGGTTGCTTGGCGGGGAGGGACTGCGGGGGACCTGAGTAACACCTCCAGGCATCGATGACGCGTTTGATCTGCATCAACAACACTGCCCTGTAACGTTCGTCTGTGGGGTATAAGTATACAGCGGGCCTGCCGCGACTACTCCACTGTTTATATCAAACTACACTCAGGCAAACAAGTCTTCTTGTCAGTCTCATCTTCATCGCCTCCTGCAATCTCATTACGAAAACAACTCCACACTTCGAACGTACCACGAAAACATGGGTGTAGCAGATCTCGACTTTTCAGCTTCGACTGCCCTGGTCACTGGTGGCTCGTCAGGCATCGGTCGTGCAATCGCAGATGAACTCGTTGCACGGGGAGTTCAAAAGTTGATCATTGTCGCTCAAGACGAGACAAAGCTTTCCCAAGCAGCCAAGGAAATCGAAGCATCCAAGTCCGGCGTTGAAGTACGCACCATCAAAGCCAACTTGAGCAGTCACGACGGACCCAAAAACGTCCAAAAGCAAATCGAAGAATTTGGCTGGACAGTCGACATTCTGGTAAACAACGCTGGCTTCGGCAGAAAGTATAACTTTGCCGAAGATCCCGAGAACGACACTTCGCTGGCCTGCGTTGACCTTATGGTTCGTGCAGTCGTTGAGATGAGTCTGCTATTCCTGCCTGGAATGAAGGAGAGACGCAATGGTGGTATCTTAAACATCGGCTCCACTGCTTGCTACCAGCCTGTACCATACACGGCTATCTACGCTGCCAGCAAGGCTTTTGTCCTCTCTTTCTCTCAAGCCATTCGAGAGGAGAACATCCAAGGCGACACTGGAATTCGAATTGCTTGTGTGGTACCAGGTGTCACTCAAACCAACCTTGACGGTCAGGGACATGGCGAAAAACGTGGGCCTATCGAGAAGATTGGTGTTGATCAGCCAGAAGACGTTGCCAAGGTTGCGGTGGATACTTTCAGAGACAACGCTGCTGAACGCGTGGTTGGATGGAACAACTATGCCTTCCACACGGCTATGGGATTGCTTCCCGACTCGGTCAATGCAAAGGTGGTAGCCATGTCGCGCGGGCCACCCGGACAAGAGTAGAAGAATTCCAGTAGTAACGCAGACTGTTCATTGTACATTATGCAGTCTAGGAATACATCATGAACTTCTTCTTCGAGCAACAGAGGTAAATGCCATGATATCTGTCCAGAGGTTCTGCTTGCTCCAGATGCTTCACTGGTAATGCGATTCTGGATCAAGACCATAGAGCCAGGTTCCAGTGTTGTTGCCCAAGTTTATCTACAGGTGCTGTACCACAATGTTCTTCGTCTTGGAAGAGGTGTTGAACAGGTCACGGTTGGCATATTTCGAAGTCATCTCATTGTCAAAAATGGTCCCGAGAATAGCCTCTATCTTTGCAGTCGCTCACAGTCGAGGATTGCGCTGTTAATCATTTCTTGCATCAGGGTGCTACGATGTTGGTGATAAGTCAGGATTCTCCGAATTTCTGATCAGCCTCGTTCGACCACTCGAGCTGGCTGACGTCGTCAGAGAGCATGACGGAGTCTCGAATGTTCGTCTCATAGATGATATCGAGTGCCCAGTCTGATACATCAGGCCACTCCGAGAATGTAGCATCGTAAGAAACCATGTTCAAGTCTCTAATGTAGCAATACAAGAGATTGGAGAGCAAGCAGTTGACCAGGATGTTGATGCAGGTATTCATGTTCGAGAAGAGCCAAAGACCGGACATGGCGCGATCACAACTGAGTATAACGTCTTTGATGGCGAGGGCGCTGAGAGACCAGCAAATGATTGGCTAATGGAATGTCCGCACCCCAACGCTACAGTCAGAGAACTCGATGGTGATGTTATCTTCTGTTTATGGACAAGGAGCTCCTCAACAAAATCCCTGGGATATACTTCATAGCATATAGACCACTTTCTGTACTGGGTAATGTAGCAGCGATCGGGCTCGTACATGGTGAACTTCACAATTACCCGTAGCGTCTGGGGATTCTTTCCAGACACGACTACACAATTGAGATTGAGCGCCCCTTGACGTGATACCAAGGTCGGACATCTCTGTGGACATCTCTGGCATTGAAAAACTTCTTTGCATTCTGATATCTGTATACTAGAGTTAGCGATGAGTGTGGGAGTCGAGGTTTTGTCAAGATGTACGTACCCGGTTTTCTCCTCGCTCATTCTCCTTTCTAAGTCGTTCTTTGGCCCTCTCCAGAGTTTGCAAACCTTCGTGCATTTCTATGACTGCTTGTTGATGTCAGCCGCGTTTCACCTAGGAGTCGAAGAGTTGTCAAGATGTACATACCCGAGTTTCTCTTCGCTTATTCCTCTGTTCAAGACGTTCTTTGTATCTATGCGGAACTTATAAACTCTCTGGTCACGGAAGATGTAAGGCTTTTCGTCGTCTTCGTCCCCGATGCTCTGGACAGCTGCTATCCTCTTTTCTGAAGTGTGAGCACACCTCCAGCAGCGATCTTCTTGGGAGGCCTCGTCTCAGAAGGTTCAGGCTTACCATGTTTGCGAGCGCGGCGAAGATCGTCATCACCCCAACTAGCAGTCCGAAAGCTAACGGCGAGGTGGGTACATGCTCGAGGGTCGGTTGGAATACACCGTCATGTCATCGGCTCGAGGAAGAGCTACTCCGTTGCACATGATGGCTGTCCTTGTTGGGTTCATGGAGGCTTCATGTACGAGGAAAAAGCGGTCGTAAAGTGCCAGTATTACGCGAGATTTGGAGGCAGAGAGATATGCTTGCCAATAATCGTGTGTTCGCTAACGATGCGTTTGCCCATGAGGCTACCCAACGAACTCGAACACAAGGTCGGATACTTGTGACCACGAAGGCTGTCCATGTCTTCTGAATGACAGCAGTGTTCTGTATATGCATGCAGATATTCTCAACGAGGCCCTCAGTAGTGTCAGAGGCACGCTGGAGAGGGGCCTGAGGGACAGGAGAACCCGGCTCGACCGAGCGAGCGCGAGGGACAGACGCAAGTGAGTCGACGGTGTCCTCACGAGCAGTGCTATTGGTGCGGTGAGAAGAGGGAGTGTTGGGACGCATATTCTTAGCGGCCTCTCGAGCCTGGGTGTCGGCGAGACGGCGACGCGCAACCTTAACCTTAGAACGGGCCTGCTGGCGACGGAAAGCGACCTCCTCAGACTCAGAGCGCGCAGGATCAACAAACTCGGGACGCACCGAACCGTCCGAGACGAAAGCAATAGCTTCGGCAACGGGAGCAGCGGCAGCGTTGCCAGGAAGCGCACCAGACATGACAACGTCACCCTCATGGTCAACGGGTGCAGGAGTGGCGGTGGCAGCGAGAGCAGAGACCAGCTGCGCAAGAACAGCGGTGATGTGAGCAGGCTGGGCGGAAGTGTTCTGTATGTGACGCGGGTATGTGTATGGGCAGCAGAGATATCTTTGGCTGTGGAGTAGCAGCAAGGGTGTGGGATCTCTAGGTCACCTGCACGATGCAAAAGAATAGCACTTACTAAGTAGGAGAAGTTGACAATATAAGCTTTGTCTTTCATCAGCTTTACGAAAGCTTGGAGTGGATCGTCGGCGGAGTTGACATCATCGAAGATAGTCTTACAGACACCAGTGAGGACTTGGTGATATCAGATTGCTTCGACAGATCCCTCGGTGATAGTTCCAGCTTGGTCGCAAAGCTATGCATGTTGAGGTTTTGGTGCTGAAATGGCGGTGAATGTGCCAGCCTACTCCCAGAAGGATATAACGAAGTATTGTAGGTGCATCGACATTGCTAGATATTACTAATCATTCCGAAGTCGAGAGTGATCGAGTTCTCATCTAGCTCTTCCAAAAGCCCCTTGTCTTCCTGCAGGTTCTTCCAATAAAGTCTTTCTGCTTCGAGAGAGGCGGCACAGGTGGCTCTCATGACGATTCTAAGAGTAACATTGTCGATATGAGATAATATACAAGCCCAAACCTCGTTAGGGACCGGCGTAGAGAGCCTCATGGGGCGATAGGTGCGCCCTGTAAAGTTTGTAGCCATCGGATTAGCCATGGACGCTGTAGCAAGTGTACTTCTTCCTTGCACAGTGCAAAGGTCTGCTCATGACACTCTGCTGTCGAAAGATACTGGCCGGCGATGTTGGAACCAGGATGCTTGACCTTTGCATACTGTCGTAGAGCTCGTCTAGCTTTCTCTTGATGCCTTGACGCGTCGCGGTGATGCTGTTTGCACTCGCGGGACTATATGGAGACGTGATGATATGCGTCAGTGACAACGTCAAGTTTCGCGGAATTGCAGATGGCAGTGAACTTGATAGTGTACAAAGCAGATCCCTCAAAATGGGCATGAAAGTGATGGTCCCTCCTGGGACTCTCACTCTCACCCTCGCCCAGATATATAAGTTGAACGCTTCACAATCGCAACACACTATTGTGACGTTGGTAACAGGGCCTCTCTCTAGAACACTCGCCCACTCGTATGTGAACTACTCACACTTTCGATTCTGGACAGACTTGCAAGCGGTATGCCGTCTTTCCAAGATCAAGGGATAGTTTTACTGCTTGATTCCTACTGCTGTGTTGTATGAGAGGCAAACAGAGCGTCTGCGAAAGAACAGGGAATAGAGTTGAGAGTTTTTGTAGTAAGCGTAAATCACATATATTATCCGCCGCCTCGCTTTCACCTCTAGTGAAGAGATATATCGAACCATCGTGGGCGCGTGAGTTGGACTACGTGATACTGCCCAGCCTGAAGTCGAAGGTGTAAGAGTTGGGCTTACACTGGAAGAAGAGACCGCTGTAGCTGTGTGGAAGGACGAGCCAATAGAATGATGAGATGGAGAGAGCTGAAAGAGATCTCCCACGTCTTCAGTAGGGTACGACAGTTTGGGTTGGAATATCGACTTCCACGTCGAAGCACTTGTGATAGGACGTTGGTGCTGCAATTTTCTCGTCGGTCGGTCTGCACAAGTCTTTGCCCGGAGCCGAACGATACGCTGTTGGACATTTGATGGTTCTCTCTGCGAGAACGATGCCAATTTTTTCGACAAGTGCGCGGGACCATCGGCGAAAAAATTGTTGATAACATCCAGTCTGTTGGGCGTGGAATCACATGCGCTCTTATATAACTCGTTTACGTCTTTAAGGAAGTCTGAAGCGGTGCAAGGTCATGAGAGGTCTGTCCGACAGTAACGAGGCATCTGGGTACCGACGAGCCTGGCTCCTCCTTACGCTTTGTTGGAGCAGTCTCTAAGATGAGACGGCGGTGGTCCCACCACACTAGATTGATAATGTCGTCGCGCTCAACGGTGGTACACTCCTGCTTGTTGACGTTGGATGCCCACTGGAAATCTCAGCTTGTAATGGATGGAGCTTTTGGGGAGGCATATGTGGTCGACCTTGCTCTGAGCAATTTCTCGAGCTTTGCTGCCTTGATGGTGCTCATTCCCATGCTACGGACCAAGTTGCCTTGGTACATGACAGAAAGGCTCGACGAGATGATTAGGCTGAGTGTTATTCTATCTCAACCCACTTGTGGGGATATAGTGAATCGCTAGGTGAAAGGCCGAGGTTCATGATGATGTCAAACCAGGAGGCTCAATATTGAATGGTTCCAGTGAAAGGGAATCAGTAATGCATGGGTGTTCAAGAGATCTGCAAGCGCGACCAGGAGCGACCGAGAGAGTGTGAACTAAGTTATAGAAAGCAGCGTAAAGAGGAATCAACGTTCTTAGAGCTGTGGACGTGCAGTAGCTTCTGCTGAACCCCAAGCAGGTGAACCCTGCGTAGCGTCCATTGTCGTTCCACACAGATAGGTCTCGGAACAGTCGACGTCGGTTGCTAGAAACTCGAATGCAACGAGCTGATTAAGGCAGGTGATATTCGTGTTCTCGACTTGGCCAGGAGGTGCAACCGGAAGTTGAAACTCCTGAAACCGACAAGCTGAGCAAGGCAAACTCGGTCTTATATGAACTTTCTGAAGTCGAAGATGGAGGGCTAGAACGCCCAGAGCATTTGGGACCGAGCATACGACCAAAACACATCTTGTGTCTGGGAGGAAAGCACAACTTCTGTGCATGACAGATATATAGGTGCTCATGCATCAGAGACAGAGAGAAGACATCTTGTGCACCATGGAGCAATTGACGGACTGAACACAGCTGCAAAGCCGTGCAAGAGATCCTAGAGTGATATACCTTGATCAATGATCAGCCACTTCCTTACACTCCGGCACCATGTCTTCTCAGCTGGTCGAGGTGCTGTTTACTATCAGCATGTTTCTTGTTTTTTTGTAAGCTCGTCATCCGAGCTGCGCACGCCACAGACGATGCATGTAGTAGTCTGTGGATTAAACTGCCCGATGAGCCCACAACTGACGCCAATCTTGGTAGATAAAGGGTTAGAAGTCACAGGTAGCGTTGGGAGGCTTGAAGCCAGATGCGTACACCGCACACAGGTGGTATGAACACACACACAAACAGCCATGCTAGTCTCTGATTCTGGATGGACGAAGATCGCAGTTGGCCATGAGGAGCTGGAGGACTTCCAGCTTTGCATGACTCCTAAGCTGATAGCCGGGGCCTCACTATCGACTAGCTACGCTTAAGGGGGAACGAGGTTGCTGACCAGAGGCAGTCTGAACTTACATAGTCCTGCTCGCGGTAGCAGATGTAGTAGACCAGATCCTCCTTCTTGCCTCTAAGGTAAGCTCATCCACGGACGTTCTCGTTGTAATGCCTAAGAACATAGATGGTTGGACCGTGAAGGCAGTCTTGACGCTTCTTGGTTGGTGGTCAAATCTTCGATTTTGACGGCGACTTATTGATTATCAACGTCGGCTTCCGTATAACGTGATGCTAGAAGATGGAATTGGGCTCTGGCTCCTGTTTGATAGCCACAGGGGCCTGAGGGCCAATGATACTGACTGTACCACTATATATATGAGGAGGTACTCCAAGGACTCTCTGGTGATGTGTTGGATCATTCTTTGGCCAAAGAGTATTTGCAGGTGAACTTGCCAGGTATAGAAGTCCTTGCAAGGGAACTCTGAGCTCGCTGTCGCAACCAGATGCTAAACCTACCCAACTTGACCCACACACGGATTTGAAAGCGACATGTCTCAAACGATGTTCACGCTCCGGGCAGAAGGGAAGTTAAGGCGATTACTGCTCTAGAGGTAGTCGGTAGGCTTAAAGGTCGTAAAGACATAGCGAACCATGTTTGCAAGGAATTGTTGCTGGTCCTCGGGCTACTGTCCCAGTTCCAGGAGCCCCTCGGCTCTGCCCAAGTCCATCCAATACATTCTCTCCGCCTCAGATGAAGCAGCACAGTTGGTTTTATGACGGCTTCGAGATTGACTCTCTTGATTTGTAAGAGTATGGTCACACAAACTCCGCTAAGGATGCATGGAGCGAAGCTTGATGGAGTAGTCGGTCGACACAGGGTCTGACGTGGTTCCTAACGGATTTGATGTTGGTCGATAGATGATCGTATCGCCGATGTACCTTCAGACCCTCTCGTCTTGACATACTGTAATTGGTGTAGGCTTATGGCAGACTGGTTGGTGTCATCAGCTTCCTTGGTCATGGCAGCTTCACGAACTCTGATGGAGGAAACTTAGGCGACGAGAGTGTCGGTGATGCCAGTGGTGACGGACAAGAAGGCAGCAGTGCCGAGGTTCAGGGTGGAAAAAGGCGCTCAAGGAGATGTGATATAAGCTGCCGGACCTGAGAGCTGTAGACGGCGTGTGCAATCAACAACAAGGTGGCGACAGCGTTTCTGAATGTTGGTATAGCACAAGTCGAGAGTGAGCATCGTCCCCAGAAGACATACGCCACAAGAACGAGACACACTTTGTTGATGGTGCTGTTCAAACGGTGGGGGCGAAGTCTCTCGACGATATATAAGTTCTGGTTGAAGCCGAACCAAAACATGTTGTTGTTACCACCAATAGTTGACCGTATATATAAGTCCAGTGAGATCGAGAATGCAAGACGGTGGTACTTGGCTGAGATTCGGGACAGTCGTAGTATGAAAGAACGATGGAGGGAAGCTTCTCGCGAGTGCCTTTTTGATGGTGTCCATTCTTTGCATACGACTTTTAGGATCCAAGAATGTAGGAAGCGCGTTTTTGCGACAACGGGCACAAGGAGAGGAGCTCAGATGACCGAGAGCTTCGATGAATCTTGGCATAAGAGCATTCTCGATATACGAACATGGAGATTGACAAAAGTCTGGTGGAAAGCAGAATCTTGCGACAGTGCAAATGTTTTGCTGACCGAGAAGTCCTCGCTATATATATCAACCGGATAGCAGAGAATGTGAGAAGGATTGAATGATCCAGAAAGTCAGAAAATCAGCGCGATATACCTCTGATATATGCAGCGTCCAATCCAATACTTGGAGTTTGATCTCTGTTACCCAAGCTTTTCCTTGATCTTACTTTCTTGCCAGTTGCTTCGATCAGCGACGCATTGTCTCCGGTCATGGAACCTGGTCGAAGTCTACCATGCCCCTGTTTGACCAGCACTACGTTTTGACTTACGTCTTGCTTGATAGGGCTTTTGCAAACACTGTTCTCGAAAGGATGTCCACCATCACTGAAGCAGGGAGCGAGTAAGCAAACTTGTGGAATGGAAAGGACAAGCCGCGAGAAACCGACAAAGGGATCGCAAATTCTGGATCAGAGATCTCGCGGGGCTGAGAAAGCCGAAAGCGGAAGAAGAAAGCGACCAGACCAGATGGGTCAGATTTGGGATGGATTTATAGGTCAAACATTAGAATCAGTGTACAATGAACGTTTGAGATCTGGCGTTTGCTGTTCTTCCGTCTCTTTTGGAGAATTCCGCGACTGTGCTTTGTTCTATCGTGAAAAGCACACTGTAATTGACTGCTGAGATGGTCCCGAAACACGCGAGAATTAATTAAGCGATGCGATGGGAGCAACAGTCGTAAACGTATCGCAATATGCATTTTAATACATAGTCGCAAGGCATGAAGATCTCGCACATTGAAGTAATGCATCCCAATGACTCGATTGAGTGCGGTTTGAACAGCTTGAATTGCTTCTCTTGATGGGTTGTTTATCGATACAGGGTGTTATGCGCAGCAGAAAGACTTGGCGCGTCCTGCGGAGGCGAAAATGCAGATTGCGACACCAAGCCACACGACTTTTACTGCTTACATAGGCATGTAACATATCCCAAGTGCCTCAAAGGTCGGAGATGCAGGACAGAAGTCTCTCAAGAGCCTCAGTGAACTGGTCCCCCGGGTCGTGTGCTGTCCGCCTCCGCAGACTGCAAGATAAAGACCTCGGCAGATGTCGCACCAAACTCTATTCCGGGGCCGCAGAACCTTGTCTCCATGATTTTGCTCGATCACATCGAGTAACACGCCCGGCGCAGCTATATCGCTGGTCGAAAAACAACACAAGATAGAAAGATACACAATCGGGCCAAGTCGCTTGGAGACTCGTGAGCCAAGTCTTGTTGAGGGCTTGCGCCCATCGGCCAGCCCGACTCACCAGCTTGACACATTTCATCACACTGTCTGCGAATTAATCAATCTCGTTTAAATCAGAATCGACCTCTTTTCTCTAGATCCTTATACATACCCCGCCTGCACGACATGTCTGCTTTGCAGGCCTTCTAGAGTGTCCTCGAAGGAAGAAAAGTGTACAGAATGCCCTTATCTAAGGTTTGGATGATCAACGTTCAAGCCACATCCCCATCCTTTTGCGGCGCACTGGCCGCTTTTCGAGGTACGTCTTATCTATAACGACACCTGATGAAAATCGTATTTGCTTATAGGTATAAGTTATGCTGGCCCGTCGCTTCTCCGTCGCTTTGACACACAACAATCATGTCTTCCTTGCTATACAAAATCGTCAGTGTCGCGTCAACGCTCCTGCATCACGTCAACCACTAACAATCGGACAGGAGGTCGAGCATGACCATGGTCTGTCAAACCAGGAGTTGTTCCTCACCAACCATGACTTGAAAATTGTCGAACCCGAACGTCGCCAATGGAGCGCATTCAACTTTGTCGGTTTCTGGATTGCCGACTCGTTCAACATCAACACATGGATGATCGCTGCTTCTTCGCTTGACGTCGGTCTGTCGTGGTGGCAAGCTTGGATCTGTGTCTGGTATGGATGGTTCGAATGAAGTGGATAGCGCTCCATCTGACATGTTTCGCAGGGTTGGCTACAGTATCTCGGCATTCTTTATTTGTCTGACTGGTCGCGTGGGAGCTGTGTATCACATCTCGTTCCCTGTCATGAACAGGTCTTCGTTCGGTATCTATGGCTCCTTATGGCCTGTGTTGAATCGTGCTCTGATGGCTTGGTGAGTCGCCCATGTCTTTCTGTCCGAGCAACACAACTGATAAGTGCTCAGTATCTGGTATGGTGTACAAGGTTGGATCGGCGGGGAATGTGTCTATCTCATGATCCTGTCCATCTGGCCATCTTTCGGCACAAAGCCTTCATTGACAAAAGAGATCGCCCTTGGAGGCACCGTCAACTACCTTATCGGTTTTGTACTGTTCTGGGCAGGCTCTCTCCCCTTCATCTGGTTCCCTGTCCACAAGGTCCGCCATCTCTTCACCGTCAAGGCTGTCGTGGCACCCACAGCAGGCATCGCCTTCCTCATCTGGGCACTCGTAAGAGCAGGAGGAGCAGGTGAAATCATCCACCAACCTGCCAAAGTCCACGGTTCTAAAATCGCATGGGCAATCATCACCGGCATCATGTCTTCAGTCTCCAACTTTGCAACCCTTATCGTCAATGATCCCGATTTCTCTCGTTTCGCAACCAAGCCTAGCGATGCTCTGCTTCCTCAGTTCATCACCATTCCTCTCGGTTTCGGTCTCACTTCTCTCATCGGCATTCTTGTTGGATCAGCATCTGCAGTCATCTACCCCGAACTAGGCGCAGTCTGGAACCCTCTGACTCTCCTCAAAGCCTTCATCACCGAAGACGGCCACGGTAGCGCAGGCGCAAGAGCAGGAGTCTTCCTCATCGCCGCCGCATTCGTCGTAGCACAACTCGGCACAAACATTGCCGCAAACTCCATCTCCGCCGGTACAGATCTTACCGCTCTTCTCCCTCGCTACATTAACATCCGCCGCGGTGGATACATCTGCGCAATCATCGGTATCGTAATCTGCCCCTGGCAATTCGTCGCTGGATCCTCTACATTCACTACCTACCTCTCCGCCTACTCTGTCTTCTTGTCCGCAATCGCAGGTCCTATGATCATCGACTACTACTGCGTTCGCAAGGGATACCTCCAAGCCCGGGACTTGTACTCCGCAGACGTCAACGGCCCTTACTACGGCCGCTTCGGCATCCAATGGCGCGGCTATATCGCCTACATCTGCGGCATCCTCATTAACGTCGTCGGTTTCGCAGGCGCATGCGGAGCCACCGTTCCCACTGGCGCAACCTACATCTATCGCTTAAACTTCTTTACAGGCTTTATCGCTAGCGGAAGTGTTTATTATATCGTTTGCAGGATATGGCCAGTCAAAGCGCAAAATCCTGTGGGCAGATGGTTGGAGGCTCCCGAGCCTGATGAGGAGGATTTGAGTAATGTTGTCAGTCACGGCAAGGAAGTGGAGTATAGCAGTGGTGTTGATGTTGAGCAAGGAGGGTTCTTCAGGAAGAAGATGGATGCCATTACAAAAGCTTTGTAGATAGACCAAAAACGGTCAAAAAATTCTTGTTCGCAATATACGAATCTTCTTTAAATTTCTTGAGTCTTGTACCCGTTACTCAATCTTCGGCTCGGCTCAAAGAGCCATTTTTTGTCGATCTTGTTAGAATGTTTGGTTGGTTCATGATGTCTGCACAAGAGTACGAAAAGTTCGCAATATCATTCAGATCGGATGCCAAGAGTATGTCATCACAATTCAACTGATCCCATAGCATGGATCCAGAGACCAGACCGAATAGCAAGTTATCGGAAATTCTCTTGCATCGTAGGCAACAATGCCGAACCTGCTTACAACCACGCAAACAGTAATGGCGAGGACAACCTGTTCAAGTCGGCTGATTATTACATCGCAAAAACCGCCACAGACAAGACTGTACAGTCCCGGTTCCAGGTCAACGTATCGCGCATCTCGAGAGACGTGTGCAAGATCTATAATCACAGTCCAACAGATACTGTATTGAGCTGTGAGGTACTTTTCTCCAGGCCGTCGGGGGTGTTTGCTGTCTCATGAAAATATCAAAGCTGCTATGATTCATCCTACCTGATGGGGCGTCTTAGAGGACAATGAAAATGGGAACAAAGGCATCCGAGTCCGGAATCATGCGACTCGACTTGGACATGCAACAAAACTCTAAATCTTGACTTGTTGTGGTTCTGTAAGTACCTCTTTTCCAAGCATGAAATTGTCAGACTACGCTAGGAGACTGGCTATCCGTATGAGTGCGACGTTCTGGTTTTCATTCTCTCCCAAGTTCCTCAAACCTCCTGTTCAACCATTTCTCCTCTCTGCGTGCTCCAACCAACATTATCATTACCGATCATTTAACCCTCTCGCCCATCGTAGTCTCTTGCACAGCTCGGACCGTCAGTCGTCTCGCCTTAGTTACCATCTCTAGGAACTCCCATCAATACCCTGAAAGTGTTGAAAAGGTGTTTAACAGAAGCCAATACCATCGACAAAGCAGTCCGATCATCAGTAGTGAACCCCCAGCTGCAAACAACATTTCCTTCTCCAAACTTTCTCAATTTCTGTTATTTTCCTGGATTTGATAGAGCAAGAAACAAGGCCCCATTGTTTTCGCCTACCAAACTTCCAGTAATGTTACACCGTCAATGATAACTCTCTGCGCACCTTTAGTCGTGCGACATCTTGGTCCGTCTCTCTCCAAGGTGTCTAGTGAGCATCCTCAAACAGAGGCGAGCACAGAAAGAAGATGAGGGTCTCTGTTGACAATGTGCAGAGCCTCAGACACTTCGCCCTGAATCATAGCTCTTCTCTTCATCTCCTGATCAGATACATCCCTCGAGCAGATCAGTCCCATCGCGAACAGTCCATATCACACATGCGCATCTCTTCCTCGCCCATCAATCTTTTCCATGCCTCATGCACCATGACAGTAGTTTCAGTGGGCTCGTCGTCACCCCTGTCGAACTCCTCAAACAAAGGTGCGTGGATAGCGACCACTTCAGCCACTGTGTCGGCCCAGAGCTGTTTCTCATGCCACTCATGGAGCCACAGTGGGTCACTAGCGGTAAGTTGGCCGAGCTGGAGGATGCTGAGTTGCGGGAATATGATACCTGGTTCGTCACCCAAGGGCTCCAGTGTAAAGGTGCCGTTGACGGAGAGGCAAAGAAGAGAACGGCAGGCGCGGCCCAGAGCGATCAGAAAGGTGTCGTCGAAGTCATGGAAGGCGTAGAAAATGAATGTTGACAGGAGAGGAAGCGAACCAAGCACAGCAGCGAAGAGGTGAATGTCAATATTGGTAGCGTCGAGCTGGTGTGTCATTCGCGAACCAAAGAAGGTCAGAACTTGCAATTTACTCAAGAGCCCAAGACAAGACACGTCGTAGTTGGTGAGAGAGTAAGCTTGGAATTGGATAGAAAGGCTTGTCAGCTTTGTGAGCCCGGTCAGGGACGAGAAGATACTGTTGGTGCCGGTAGTCGAGAGATGGAGAGATGCGAGCTGTTTAAGGTGCGGCAGCAAGATGATAACGGCCTCAGAGTTTGCGCGCAAGGAGAGATTGGTCAGTTGTGCGAAAGGTGCAGGTGTGTCGACGACAGCGAAAGCTAGTGCTGCGGTGACATGCTTCTCCATCGACAGCTCCTCAAGCGAGGGGTGCTTAGCCAGAATTTCCATGGTGTTCTTCTCGAACAGTGAGTCGTTGCCTGCGTCCAGAAGCAGTGTCTTCAATCTTTTGCACGCTTCGAGGGCTCTGTTGAGATCCTCTGACCTCGCTCCATCAATGCGTGCAAAGATCCTGAGAGACATGAGGTTGGGAGCGTTGACAAGGACTGGTAGAAAGTTGTCTGTACTAGCCAGTGGCTGGAACCAGCATGCCTCGGAGCCGATGTGAAGCTCACGAAGACATGGGCTGGCGAAGTGCTTCACAGGAGCAAAGGCGCCGCGATCAATTACTGGGGTTGGATCGTTGGGCATCACGACTACACTTCGAAGAGCGGGGAACAGGAGGTGTTCGCCTGCGTGCTTGGAGCCCTGAGTGCTGAACTTGATAGTGACACAGCGGACCATGTTTGCAAGCTCTTGGCGACGATCCTCAGGCTGATCATCTAGCTCGTTCAAAAGCCCCTTGTCTCCCTGCAGGTTCTTCCAGTAGAGTCTCTCAGCTTCGATTGAGGCAGCGCAGGCGGCTCTCATGACGACTCTGAGAGTAGTTCTGTCCACATGAGACAAGATGTAAGCCCAAACTTCGTTGGGGACTGACCCAGAGAGCCTCATAGGGCGATAGGAGGGCACAGCAGAGTACATTGGATCGGTCATGGTTACTGAGGGGTCCGATGCCTAAAATGATGATGGAAAGGAGGTGGAGGTGAGAGACGGAGTTCTTGTGCAGAAGAGGAACGGCGAACAGTACTTGTCAGATGTTGATAAACCAAAACTCGTAATCGAATGTCTGATCTAAGTGCGTGTAGTTCTGATAAAGCGTGAAGATATGTGATGCGGTTCCAGCGATAGACGACTGCGAGGCCCCGTTGTAGTCGGACTGGTTGAGGACGCACAAACACACGTAGATTTCGGCGAAGTGATGACCAAGGCCTTTGTTGATCCAAAGGCGTCTGTCCTGTGGGAGCGACAAGACTTGTCTGACAACTCTGATAAAGCTGATGATGTCGAGAGTGTTTCAGTCTTTGGGGACGCAGATCGAAACAGGAGAACAGTCAAAAGCTGAACAATACCAACAAGCTGGGAGTACGGAGTTTCGTAAGGATATGCCGCGAGAGACGAACAAATGCAGACGGTTGGAGCGGCAATTGTTATGACGCCGATACGGACAGTTCTTTGGTTGTGCAAAAGGCGTCGTACAACAAGAAAGCTGGCGAAGGCGCAACTCGCGCAGTGTCGATAGAAGCGACAGAAAAAGTCTTGAATTGATGCGGCGTGAGTTCAGGGGTCGAGTAGAGCAATCTTTGATAACAGATGATGTGCTCCACAAGACGCAAAACGTCCTCGCGGATAGCAAGGACTGGTACCGTGTAAGTTCAAAGCAATGACGAAAAGACGATGAATATTATGATGAATGCATTTAGGTCGAGGAAATCCAAGATCGAAGGACAATTGATGGAGTTGTGCGAAAGACGTCGCGCGTGGCGTTGGCAGACGAGAAGTCTTGTTTACAACCGACGTCAAATCTACAACCACTGACCACCCGTCATTTGTGCCAAGATTAAGCAATGGCAAATTCACTATCGTTTCATAACTCGTACGACTGTAGTACCTGCTGCAACTCTTGCCCCTCTGAACAAGCCATAGATCTAGAGAAGAGATTTCTTCGATCACCTCCTCCCCCATGTACAGCTCCATCTAAGCCATGCCTCCCTATCCATCGAGAACCTCACAGCTTGCATCTCAAGATTGACTGAGATAATACTCCGGCCCAGGAAGATGTGCTTGGCATACACCAACATCTTTGTTCTCCTGCTGTTTAATGACTATCGAAACCAAAGTTCCTGGAGACAGCTCATTATATTTGCTTCCACCATCGATCGTTGCAGTAGAAACTCTTCGTCTGGCCATAAGCTTGGAAACGTGCTGAGGTAGATATCACGACGCACCACTATCAGGCGGTTGTCACGACGCATTGAGACAGTTTCAGGAACAAAGAGATGTGTACGATGAAACAAAGAAAGTGATGCCAAAACTTCTTCCAGACTACTTGATCGCTTCTCTGAGAGCACAAAGAACTCTCCTGTCAAGTTCGACCAATTGTCTCTGTCTCACTCTCTCTTGTGCTCTTAGCTAATATCATCGTCCAGGTTTTTCGCCATGTTTCTGCTCCTCCATATGGCCTGACTCATGGGTCGTGGCATCTTCGCAGTCCTCTCACCCATCCTCCTTTGCTCCATAGCAGACCTGTATAAGAATGACAGACGCTGAGACTAGCCATGATGTCTTCAGGGAGCTTATAGAGCCCCGACAAGTGTCTCTCCTCGGCTTCTCCAGCACCTGAGTAGTAGCATGCGAGTCTAGGCTCTATCCCCACCCAATCTCGACATCGCGTTCGCTGTTCAGCTCTTGCCAAATGTCCTGGACCAACCTAGTATGGCCATCATCACTCTCCTGACTACCGTCGAACCACCCCAACTTCGGTGCATGCAGTGAAAGATCTCTAGCACAGCGACCGGCCCAGTAGCCTAGCTGACGTATAGGTGTGCAAGTTTTCCGCCTGGCTTGGAGATACGTTCAACCAACGACATCAGACGTCTATCCAGACGCTTCTCCATGCCATCCATCTCAAGAGTCTCGAGCGATTTATGTTTAGCTATGGCCTCCATCAACATCTCGTTTTCGGCATTCTTCTCGATCACCAGATTGCCAAGACGCGTACATCGGCGGAGAACACAAGACAGATCTCCAGGATTGGCGTTGTTTACGCGAGCGCAGATTATTAAATTGCGAAGGTTGGAACATAAGCTCAGCTGAGGCAAGAAATTGTCGGTGATGGGTTGTAGGTTGAGCTTTCCACAACCTATGAAACCGATCTCCAGTCTTTCCAAACGAGTGTTGAATAGATGACTTATCTCCGCGTAAGTGTGAGGGGGATTTGGGACAATTAGATCGTTGTTGTGTTGAACTGTGAGAGTTCGAAGTTGGGAAAAGCGCAAACCTCTGCCTTCCTGGTGGACGTCTGGCAGCTTGAAATCGATAACGAGACCACGTACAAAGTCGGCCAAGGTCTGCTGCTGAGATTTTGGTTGTTCTTCTAGTTCCGCCAGAGATGTAGTGTTCTGCCAGTATGCTCGTTTGGCTTCGGAAGAAGCAATACACTCTGCTTGGACGATGGCCTCAAGGGTTGTTCTATCACCATCGAGGTGACCCATGACGTTCTCCCAAATCTCGTTGGGAACGGGGCGAGAGAGACGCATGGTTAGGGTGAGGATGGAGAGGCTGTAATCGGGCTTGCGGAAATTCAAGGAGACGAGTTTATTGACTGGAGAATTGCCGTACAATGGGTCGATGTGGATGAGTATTGTACTTGGAAATCACGATGGCGCAATCTAGTCGTGCTTGCGGTCGAACCAAGACAGTCTTTGCAAGCGACGGCGTCAGGTGGTTTTGACGATGAGAAGGCTCTTCCCAAGTGTCTGAAGATCGCAAACGGCGGTCAAAGGGCTACAAACAAAGAGTCAAGTTGCGCGTAGTATCGAAAGCCACGCGAGTCGCTCTGGTGGTGAATAACAAAGACAGACAGAGACGCAGTCGAGGAGCTGATGCTAAGGATGGAATGCTGCAGCCAAGAGAAACAAGGGCGTGACGCACGGCGAAAAGATATGAGTACAGGAATTGCGTAGGAAATGCGTCGTTCTTGCAGAGACAAAGCGTCGACATTGTTTGCGTAGTCGATGGTGAGTTCGGGAGCAACGATCGCGGTGTCCCTGCCGAAAGTCGTTATGAGGGATTGTATAGCGTAGAAACCAAGGAGGGGCGCTCGAAAAGCTGCGCGTTTGATGTTCTGCAGCTCCAGTCCAACAATGTGTCGATCGACAAGAAGAACGCAACGACTGGTAGACGATTTGCGGCGAGAGAATTGCGTGTGATATTGACGAAGATGCGGATAGTTCTCGCAGAGATCAAGAGACGGCGTCAGGGGCGATCAAAGAAACGTTCAACGCTGGTGAGAGACGTGCCTAAGATGGAGAGACGAGATGCCAACGCAGACGTAGACATGCGCGTTGTAAAGAGCAAAGAGAGCAACGATAGAAGGAGGATCTGTGTCAAGTAAGAAACGAGTTCTGTGGATTGGGGTTGTGATGGGCCCATTTGCAAGTAACCACACCAAACCTGCCGTCCAGTCGCCCCCGTGTATGCCAAGCCCGAGTATCAAATACATCCCGGTTCCGTACCTGATCAATTGTACAGACTGTTATTTATCATTTGAACGCTGTCGGGGAAATGCTGATCAAATCATCTCGGCATACCCAACTCCGTTCATCTTCTTCCTCCCTCCGACTGGTCGTCGCTACCACCTGCATAACAACCATCCTCACTCTAAAGTAATCCCTTCCGATTCGATGTCCTAGACTGGAGATACCTCTTTCCCCAGTTAGCCATGGTTCCACCAACAAGCTAGCCAAGAACATACTAGAAGAGAGTATGTGAAAACACAGAGGCACACGGTGATCGAGCACTCAGTACAGCTTTTCGATCTGAGATTAAAATCATATCGACAGAGTGGAGAGAGAGAAGGCATGAGCAGATGGGGAAGACATGATTAGACTGAACGAGCAAAACTCACAGATTGTGGAAGGAAATGCTCCCAGCTACCAGAGTTGATGGTATAGAACACCAACGGCGAGTAAGGACATGTGCTTTACTCACACCTATCAGTTTGGTCATACTGTGATGCACAGTCTTTCAATCTCACGATGCGATCTTCCGTCTGAAAACGTGCTATTTCCTGTCTATCATCTTTCTAGCAAAACAACTAGTCTGATAAGCACTGATTTGCTATCCGAAGTTCTGTGTTCTTGTCCTGTTTTCCATCCTCCGTGCTAGTAACCCACCGTAAGCATAGCAAAAAGCTAGCACACCCTTCCGCCGTCACACTCTTCCACCAACAGTCTACCAGTCACTTTACCTCTCCAAGTCCCACCAAGCCTCCTTGACAATAACACCGACAGTTTCGTCACCATCAATGTCAGAATAGAAAGCCATCAAGTTGGGCGCATGAAACGGCAAGCGACGTGCGCATCGACGCGCCCATCTTTCTTCGCGTCCAGGAGCAAGAGTAGGGGTGACTCCTCCCAGCCTGAGAGTTTCCAGATGGGGAAACAGGGGCGCAGGTTCAGTCATCAATGCTTCTAGAGGAAAGTTGCCAGCGAGGAGTAGGGACTGCAGGCGTGGACAGGCGTGGCCGAGGCCAACGAGGAATGGATCGCCGAACGAATTGACAGCATAGATCTCTAGTACTGTCAAAGCAGGCAGTAAGCTAAGGACAGACAGGAGCACGCCCACATCGATGGAGGTGGCATCCGGGATTTCTTGACCAGTGATGGCTTCCTTGAGCACCAGAGTCTGCAACTTTGTCAAGGATCTTAGGCTGGTCAAGTCAGCATCGCTAAATTCATAAGACACAAATCCGAGCTGGAGAGAAGCGAGGTCCCCAAGAAGGCGCACAGAAGGAAAAACACTTGACGTGCCGCTGACCGTCATTTGGAGCCTTTTCAGCTTTTTGAGGTGCGGGAAGATCACTCCGGCGACAGCTGCATCAGCCCAGAGGGTTAAGCTCAGGAGATTGGTAAAGGGATGAGTGGTGGTGGTAATGGAGGTAACCATAGAAGAGCGCAAGCGCCTTTGGATTTGGAGATCCCCAAGTGCTGGCAGTCCAGCAATGACTTTGATAACCCTCTCATCAATTAAACTCTTAATGTGTCTGCTCAGGTGCAGCACAGAGATGCGAGAGCAGCTCGTCAAAGCGAGCGCTAGATCATTGGCAGTTCCTCCTAGCACGTGGACTCGCAGCTTGAGCGAGCGAAGTTCAACGCAGTCTTGGAGAGTTTGCAAGAAGTTGTCACTGGTTAGTCGGGAACTCCGGTGCCCGTGTTGTGCCTGAACGCCGACCGTGAGCTCACGAAGACGAGGGCCCAAGAATCGTGCAACCCGTGTGTGAACCTTGGAGCAATGTCCATACCGGACGTGATCATGGACCACTGTCAGAGTCTGAAGTTGGGGAAACGTGAGGTCTGTGTCTTCGTTGCGGCGGTAAGGGGCGAAAGTTATCGTGGCTTTGCGGATGAAGTTGCCGAGTGCCTGTTGTTGACCCTCAGGCTGAGCCTCAAGTTCCTCAACCAGATCTGACTCTGCCAGATCGTTCCTCCAGTATATTCGTTGTGCTTCATGAGAGGCAGCACACTTTGCCTCTATGACGGCATGGAGAGTGTCACGATCGGCGACAAGGTAGCTGAGTATCCGTCCCCACACCTCTGCGGGTACGGATTGCGAGAGATGCATAGCAGCACTCTGAGATTGGACAGTGGCGGCACCGCCAAGAGGCAAGCGGAGTGTGACAGACAATCCGGGTTGTCTGATAAACGACATCGAGGTCGCGAGCGTAGATGAACCGAAAGGAAACGCGCTTGTTGTGAACACGGAAACAAGGCGCTCTGATGATCACACTCAGTAGTGCTGACGATGGTGCAGAGGGTATTCAAGCGACTGCTGTAGTCCGAACTGTACTTTGATTAGAGACAATGACGGCGGGACAAGGGCTGAGCGGCGTGAAAGGAGATCTGAAGAGTGGCCAAATAGTTCTCGCAGCGGATCGAATCGGTGAAAGTGACAGTGTCGGAGTTACCGATGTGCGGGAAATGACTTGCGCGTAGTCCTGAAAGCTAAACGAGTTGCGTTGCTGATGACACCCGAGAAAAAAACAAAGGAGTCTTCGAGTCTCCGATGCTTGATGTGTTTGATCTTGATGACGAGACACTACACTAAAGTCGACGAAGAAAGTGCCGTGAGTGGAAAGACTGCGCAAGAAAAGCTGCGTGTGAAGTGGCTGTGGTGGTGGAAGACTTTGTTGACGAAGGACTTGATAGAGGGCCGCGAGTGTTATCCAGTAGTAGAACAAGACAGTCCTTCTGCTCGACAGAGCTGAAAGCGACCTCAAGCGTAACGAAGGATGGGATCAGTACTGGATAAAAATGATAGAGGCGAGGATTGCAGCAAGCAAAAGTCGCGTTCGAGATGGACTGTTCGCGCAGAAGTGAGATGCGACGGTCCCGATCACAGCGACAACATCACAACTTCAGTGAAGTTATCACTAATTTGCCAAGGCTAGCATTTGAACTCCAACTACTTCATGACCTGTTTGTTGCACAGACTGTAATGTATACCAAGAATTGACTGTATTCAAAGGCTTATGGAACGATTACCATACGTTGTCCAAGGTCGCCTCCTTTCTCCTGACGAAATCACTAGTCTCTTCAAGTGCTGTGTAAAGCACAGTATCTTCGTTGACTCTTCCATCTCTTCCACTGGCAGATCGCTGTATGCATAGCAGACTTGGCGGACACATCATCTTCCAGTGATATACAGATGACCATCCCTCTTCAGTTCCTCCCAAGCCTCTTTCACAAGATCTCCATAGTAATAATTTCCTCCATCTTGACCACCAGAAAACCACAGCAGTTCGGGCACGTGTTTATCAATGTCCTGAGCCCGTTGGTCCGCCCAATACCTCCTAAAGCCACCCCATGGTGTGATAGGAGTACTGGGCGTCACACGTCCCAGCTGTAAAGATGTAAGGCAAGGGAACAATACGCCCGATTCATGTTCCAGGGCTTCGAGTGTGTATTGTCCAGTAATGGTCAAGTCGACAAGATGGGGGCAAGCGCGACCAAGCGCCAGAAGAAACGAGTCACCGAAATTGTTGTCCGCCCAAAGTGTGAATGTACGTAGGAGGGGCAGAGAGCCGAGTACTGCGGCGAGTAGGGCGGGACGGACAGCAGTTGCCTGCAACGGTTCTCCGTTGGCATTACCAAATTCGATGAACACCAATTCCTTGAGAGCGGCCAGATGAGTCAGATCATCGTCTGTGAGGCTATAGCAAACGAACTGGACCCAGATCCAAGTTAGGCTTTTGAGTTCACCAAGATATGGGAAGATACTGGAGACTCCGGTTGCAATGAGCGAGAGCTGTTTCAAATGCTGCAGATGCGAAAGGACAAGTCTGGTGGCGGCTGGGTCGGCGGATATCTCTAGATCGACGATATTACGAAATGGCTGTGGGACATCGGCGATGGACGAGGTGAGAGATCTGTCCAACCGCTTTCCAAGAATCAAGTCTTCGATCGAGAGGTGTTGAGCCATAGTCTTCAGCACAGCCTCGTCAATCAGTGGCTCAGTGTGCTTCTCCAGGTGCAGGATCCGGAGCTTTTGACAATTTTGGAGAACCGACACCAGCTCGTGGGATGTTCCGTTCTTGACTCGAGCGCGGATCCTCAGCGAGGTGAGACCGATGGAAGCGCTAAGTACAGGCAAGAAATTGTCGGTGATGGGCTGAGTGCCATCATCTGTCTGGCGTTCGTAACCGACATGCAGGTTGCGTAGAAGAGGATTGACGAAACGCTTGATCTTGGCATAGGTACGAGGGCGTTGACCAAAGAGGTAATCATCATGACTGATGGTCAGATCCCGCAGGAGGGGGAATTCAAGCCCGCGGCCCTCGTGTTCACTAAACGGCAGCTTGAACTCGATCGTGATCTTGCGGATCATGTTCGCGTAGAACTGTCTCTGATCATCCGGCTGCTCTTCGAGCTCATCCAGCAATCCTTTCTCTGACGTGAGGTTGGCCCAATAGATCCTTGTGGCCGCGAATGATGCAGCGCAGTCGGCGGCGATAGTGGCTCGCAGAGTGTCTCTATCGTCGGCCAGGTGGCTCATCATTTCCAGCCAGACCTCTTCAGGGACCGACTGAGATAGATACATTGCTGCGGCGACGATGGAGGGGAGGGAGTGTTGTGTATGAATGTGTAAAGGCGTGAGACTGATGGCAAAACTCCTCTAGCAGACAAGACTGATAACGCAACAACAAATGGAGGGATTGCACGGAAGTACTTACGCGTGGTGTTGACGCGAGCTCGCGCGAATCTTGCACTCGCTGTTGATTGTCTCTACGCCAGCGATGACTCCAATTATCCTGTGAAGCTCGTCACAATTCAATGCTTGCGAGCAGGGACTTGAGACTCGGACAATGATCTAGAAGCACCAATCTACCATCGTCTACACCAACACCACCACACATGAAGCTCTCTCTGACGCCTTCAATCCACTGTCATCCTCTGAATACTATACGCTGATGGCAAACTATCATAGCTTTGCGACCAATGTAGTTCTGGGCCTGGAACATCATTTCATCACGATTGTCCCGGACTCCCTATCATCTTATACCAAGATCCGCAGGAATGCACCAAATGACTGAACATGATGGCTGCTAAATTATACTCCATTCATACACAGATGGCTCCAGCCAGAACATTCCACTCAGCAGCCATTTCAGTCTCTCCAGCCAAATCCGACCATCAGGATTCATGCAATCCGAATTTCCCCATTTTCCGCACTTTTGACTCTTATCGAAGAACTTGGAAATTCAAGTAGTGAGCGATTTCGCCGAGTCCAGGCTTGTGAAGCATACTCGGGATAGAACAATCGCTACATCGTGCTTGATCAATGACCTCCTGTTCTCCACCTCCAGCCGCAGTCCTGCACACCTTGGTCATATGGCAACACAATTTTTCCTTGATATCACTTCACATCTAGCTAAGCGCCTGGAAAGAAATTCGTGGAGTCTTTCTAAGCAGTGTCAAAGATGCTCTGCTATGTTGTTTCTATCACTTCGACCGCCTCCCGTGTGCTCTAACACTTGCCTACTTAGTAAGAATTGCACCATGTTCTCCACTCCATGGTCTACGAGATATAGTAATTCTGGTCAACTCCCTTGAACTTTGAGCATGCGGTGAAAAGGTGCTTTCCATACACCTAACAACCAACCAACCAGATCGCAACAATGCTTACTGTCCAGATGGACGTGCAGCCAATCTCTTCGGTGTGAGACTATCACCACTGCATCCACACCCTTCGATATATCTCTCGCACCACAGTACCCCAACATCCAGGTCCTTCTTCCTGAGGCCATCCCCCTGCTAACGATCGGCTGAGAAGATCGTCAGAAGCAAAAACATGCCAATGAAAAGAAGATCTCAGAGGAAAAAGCCCAAACAGCCGTTCTGTAAACGACTGCTCGAAAAGACTACAGAAGCAAAGAATCGTCAGTAGCAACAAGGAGCAGAGCACACCAGAGCTCTTCATTGGCACAAGGTCAGAATCACCAGAAGCGAGCGATACCAATTTAGATTATAGAGGCAAAAATCAACGAGTACCAATACTTGAATCATATCAATGATCCCTATAAACATGCATCATTCATCACGTACAGATCGGCGGCTCAGATGTCGGAGAAGGATCATGTTCTTGCATCTCCAACCGAATCTCTCATACGCCCACCCCTAGGTTGCGTTTCAACGCTACACCCTACTTCTCCTTCTCACCGACCTCAATCAACCTTGTCCATCTCCTTCTCCCTCACCCTCTCCTCTGTCAAGGCGCCCCAATGCCTGCGTTCAGTAATAACAAACTCCCTCCACAAAAACCCGGCACCAAGCACACTACTCGGCCCCAACACGACTGTCCCCAGGGCCATGACAAACAACACAGTAAACCAGTTCTGCGATACCATACCAGCGACTTTGGCGTCCCAGGTAAAGTAGAGAAGCCAGAGGTAGGATGATGCGATGGCGAAAATGTAGTTGTATGAGAGGATGTCTGATGCAGAGATGCTGTAGTCGGTGAGGGATGTGGAGATGTGCCCTGGCAAAAAGATCTGAGAGATAGGGGAATTTGAGGTGAGGAGGGCGCGGAGCCAGATCACTGTGCAGATCACAGTAGGGATACCAACAGTATATCTGATAGTCGAGACGTCTCGTTTAGGCGCATGGAGCTTATCATGACTACTAGTGTCCTTCCAGAATTTGCTAATGGCGAGTTGAGCGAGTGAATGAGTAATAGATAACAACTGCCAAATCTGGAGCCAAGTCTCTCGTTGACCCACTTCAGATAGAAGATGACTCTGCAGAAGAGGGAGATAGTATACCATAAATAGCGACGGAAAGACGGTGCGTGTATAGTGGAGTTTTGTCAACCTCAGATCTGTGGACTTGAATGTTTCGATTGGAGTCAAGACCCAATGGAGGAAGTAGTACAGGGCTGCTGCCACACCCAGACCTTTCTGTTGGGCGAAAAGAGCGAAGAGTGCGGGGCTGCAGATTGTCAGTGATAATCATTAGACAGTGGGTGCGGGTAACTCACAGTTGAACGGGCATCAATGCGTTACAGGAGCGAACAGCCTCGATAGACCAGATGGCTAAGACGACGCCGAAGTAGGCAAGAAAGTTGGCTGTACGAACACCAGCCGCAGAATCAAGGGCTGGGGATGAGGTCTTGTAAACACTTCCCAAGCTTATTGAGCTCATAACAGTCAGGAGATTGGAGTTCAGGATGCTCATAGCACATACCGATTGGTGTTACTTTCGACGCCCAGGATACTCCTGGTCAATGACGAAGGTGGGAAGACGATGCCGAACCAAGCAGAATTGTTGGAAGTACCAGTGTCAGCGAGAAGCGCTGGACTCAGAAGCATCCAAGCAAAAGCAAAAATGACCAGAAAAGGCGAAGCAAGCAATGCTCTCATGAACAGATTCTCTTTATTGCCTTCACCCTGTTCAGGATTAAATGGCATATTACCCTGCAAAGAAAGCTTTGGCAAGGAAAGATAGTCAATCCTGATTGCACCGACTGTACCATCGCTAGTCATGTTCTCCAGGAAGTCGCCAGCGAATTTCATGCCATATCGAGCAAAAAGAGAGTGATCCCAAGTTGCGAGAGCTTGGACATGGGTGATGAAGTTTGAGATCTCGACGGCAGCTGCGGCTCGTACTTCGCGACTCTTCTGGTAGTCTTGAAGGCAGGCGATGATTTGCTCTTGCGTGGGACGTTGTCCGTTAGATCTGTCCGAGAGCTTTCTGATCGAGTTTGCAAGGGCAGCAGCACTCTCGATGGCTTGGTTCCCGCCGAATCCTACGAGTTCGTCAATTTGAGGAGTCAATTCACTGCATGTGAAAGCCTACCAGCATTTGGAGTCATCTTATGGACAGAGTCTCCAAGGCAAGCTATACGGCCCGATGTCCAGATCTACTCCTGTTTAGCGTGCGGACTTGCATGTGAGGAGAGATGATGTTACTTTGTAAACGGCTGTCTCAAGACCAACAAGCGTACTTGAAACACTGTTTTTGTGTAGGTCTCGGAGGAGAATCTTATCAGTAATCTTCATACTGCCATGACGCTTCACGTACTCATCCTTGTTAGCCTCGGTATACGTTGGAATATGCGGAGACTTGTAAGTCTTGTCCAGCTTCTCAAATGCAAAGTAGTAAGTTCGATCATTTTTGCCAACGATTGCCACGGTGCTGCGCTTGTCATTGTAGCCAATGTCGATCTCGCCAGACGCCAGCCCAGACGACGAGGAGGCGATACCATAGAGGCATCGATATTGGCACTCGAGAGCTGAGGCAGAAGTCAGTAATGTTTACGACGTGAGTTGATTCTATCTTACAGTTTTTGTCTTTCTTGACGAGTTCGGGATCTTGTTCATCGGCGAGACGCCATATTTCGCTTCTTGCTTTCGAGTTGACTCCATCCGCACCGGCAAGGATATCGCCCACGTACGAAGAACTATCTTCACAAACGACTGTAACATCACTCGCATGATGGCGAACTGTGGTAAGTTTTTGCCGAGAAGGATCTTGCTCTTGTCTTTGAGGTTGTTGTACAAGACTCCGAGGACGTCCTGACGGTCGGTAAATGCAAAAGAATAGCCGCTCCTGGAGAGAAAGTCAGCAGTGCACCTTGGATGCTGGGTTATGATGTGCATACCTTGCCTTCATGAGTTGAGAGACACCTGAGGCCTTTGCCATGAGTCGGCCATGCTTGTCACGATCGTACACCCAGAGGATAGGCTCCTACTACGATCAGATTAATGCCGCGATACACGTCGTTGACATAACGTACCACGCATGCATAAAGGGCTTCCCTACAGCCGAGCTGGTCCAAGATCTGGGGATAGTAAGCCAACTGTGACAGACACTTGGCCGCATTGTCAGGCGACTGACTCTACATTCATTCGAAAGTATACCGATAGACGCACCAACTTGGGGAGCGATCTCGTTTCTTCGTTCTAGGAGGACATAGTCGATATTTGCTTGCTATGACTGAGGTCAGAAAGATGCTCGAGAGTCGCGATTGATAAACGTGCCTCGAGAGCATTGGCAAGGGTGAGGCCAGCGATACCGCCACCAGCGATGATGACTTTCAGGTTGTTTGTCATGGCTCAGGAATAGTGTAGACAGATCTGAGATGAAGAAAAGTAAGACGAAGGGGGCTATATAGATCCAAGTGATACAGGAGTACAGTGCAACGATCGACATTGCTTATGACAAGAATGGACAATGATAGGAAAAGCTGGATGCATCCTTGATGGAACACTTACCAGAAGCTTGTGCGATGCCTCTCTGCCAGGACAGGCAAAAGGGCGTGGCGAGCGAATCCAAACTCGACCAGGACTCATCTATAAGATGCAAGTAGACCAATGAAATTCATGAACTAAGCCCTACCAAGTAGTGGTGAGACGAAGATGCATAGAATGAAGGTCAGTCCTTCCATCCTTCGTTGACCGGTCGCAAGCACAGACAGATGGCAGCTCAGAGGCATATCCTCGACGGACAGTATGCATCCAGACGGGATCATTGTGTAGAATGATTAGAATCCTGAGATAATCAAGTATTCCCAAGTCATTCGGTGAGCGAGTGAACAAGACGAAAGTTTGGATAGGGAGAGCGGAAAAGGCAAGCAGGGGCGGGATTACAGCCGGTGCCAAGAAATGGGCGTGTCGGAGAGCGACGCGCGCCCCCTCGGTCAGCGTGCGACAAGGAAGTCGCGACTGAGGAAGGAAGCAGCGACAACAAAGTCAGGAAAGGAAAGAGCAGAGTCGCAAGGGTAGAAAGGAACAACCACTGTATGCAGAAAGAGCCGTGGATATCGAGTTTGAGGAAGGAGCTACTGCACGCGTCGACCGTCCGACCCGAGAGCGTCCACACCGAGCGACGACTGTCCATACCCACCGTCGCGCCTGCCAACTACGCGGTTTCCCTACCCACCTCTACCAGCCTTTCCATACCAGAAACAAGCATGGCCAACCTCTCGGCGCTGACCGACTCGGCTGCTGATGCCCTGCCTATCGATGCTGGTGACCACGAAGGCGATGTGACCGACCTCAACGACAACGACAATGACAACGACGGCGATAAAGATGATGACAACGATGATGCTGCACCTGCCTCATACAAAGTCATCTGTGAAGCAGCTCCCCCTGAGCGACGCTTTCCTTCATTCGAGGCAGCCATAGAGTTTGGCAATCAGTGGTCGCGCGACAGCGGCTTCGACCTCGTCCGTATCAACAAAGGCAAGCAAGGCCGTAACCCACAAGGCGTCACCTACAAGTTCCTATGGGAGTGCAAGCGCCACGGCAAGCCTGCAAACACACGCAAGCTCACTCCTGACCGTCGCCAACGTGCTGCAAGAGGTTCAGTAAGAATTGGCTGTCGCATGCGTATCGTGCTTGTCGCTGTCGAGCCTCAAGTGCCTCAAGGCGAGTGGCAGATCAGACACTGCGGGCGCAATGGTCACAACCACGGCCCTGACAATGCAGAGTCATTCCCTGCCGTCCGTCGTCGCACTCGCACCCATGAGATGGATGTCTTTATGGCTACACAGCTTCGTCAAGGTCTGTCGAGGTCAGAAACGTTGCAGCTCGTCCGTCAACACTGGCCAGATGCACTCGTGACTCGTCAAGATATTGGCAACTTTGCAAAGACGTTTGCTTCGAAGATCGGAGCCTCCAGATTGACGCCTGAAGCGACTCCCGACAACTCGCCCATGCCTCCTGTACCTTCTGCTTCTACAAATGTTGTCTCCAATGCACCTCTTCATGTCCACCACCCCCAGATGCAGCATCCACAGGCTCAGCAGTCTCTTGCCCACGCTTCTCACACCCACCAACAACATCCCATGCAACCGCTGGGATTGCCCATGCAACAGCCAAACCCTGATGCCACACGAGCTGCCTATCAAGCTGGCTATCAAGCCGCCGTGGAACAACATCGCATCAACAGCGACCTCAATCATCGTGTCGAAGCACTCGAAAGCTCGGTCCAAGTCCAAGATCGCATCGCCTCGCTCGAACAGACCGTCAACAACTTGACTCAACTCATCATGAGCGCTTACATGCCTCATATCCAGCACCCCCAGTCTTGAAAGCTCATTGGCTGGTTCCTCACGCCTTGGCAGGCCGCACTTCAACGAACAAATCGCCTTTCGTTTTTCTTCCTGGATACTCGACTCGATACACATTTGATTGACATGTCAGCTGCCGGACAAGCCCTGTACTTGCCAGAGATCCTGAATCTGATAATCGAACACCTTGAGTGACCGAGCGGCACTTTACTCCGCCGATCTCGTCCACACTACCTGAGCACAATATGCCAGCAGAGTTCTTTGGCGTAGTGCTCCTCTCTATTCTTGAACCTATGACATTTGGAATGCCTCTCCTGCAGAACCTTGAGCTGAAATCTTCGGCAGCCTCTCACTTTCAGCTCTAACATCTCTGGCAACAAATTGTCCCCTGCTCAAGACGTGCTACCTCCGTCCTTCGGTTCCTACAACATCTTGGGGAGCACAGGAGACACTCAGCTTCGACAATCTGGAAACGTTCGTACTGGTGTATGAAGAATACTGCGGCTTGGATGATCGCGGTCTCATAACACAATGGTATAGTTTCACGCCGCGGCGGCGATCGCGTTTGAAGTTGATGGATGAGAGAGTGGTTGATGCTACCCGCATTAGCATTATCCTACGACAATGTATCAAGCTCTCTCAGCTGCATCTGTATCTCAAGGATTATGGCATTAATGAGCTGCAGCAGCTCAGAGCAAAGGAAGCTCACGATAGGTTATTACAGGATGTGCTCAGAAGATTGAAAAGTAGTCGATGATGAATATGATATCTGCCTTCTCTCTCCCTTTTCTATCATGTTCTTTTCCTTGCCCTCTGATCCTCTTTGTCTCTTATTGTCTTACTTTTTCTGTCCTCGTTCATCGGAGATTCATCAGAAAACATCCCCTGTACTTCTCGACGATTTTCTAGACGACAACCGATATCACCTTCGTCCTCTAGATCAGTAAGCTGCAGATCCAGTGCAAGTGAAGATCAATAGTCTTATTAACATGAGAGTGAAAAGTTGTATCGAGTCAATCCACCGCGAATGCGCGACATAGGATTTTGCTAGAAGTGGAATTGACGGAAAGCGGGAATCACAATTCACGACACTTTCTACATGCTATCGAGTTTTGAGCATACCCCCCTACGTGGTCTACCCGAATTGAGGTTCCATCATAACCCTATCCTTTATGTTCTCCAAAAACTCTACATGAAAGTCTGTATATGTGGGAGGGAGACAAGGTCGCACCAACACCAAAGACAGGAAGCAAAGAAGCCAAAAAGAAAAGAACAGTTCCGACACGGGGAATTGAACCCCGGCCTCCTCGGACCTAGTTGTGTTATGGAGAACACGGTTTGAGAGCGAGAAATCCTAGCCACTAGACCATATCGGATATTTGATGAAGCACAATTTGTTATGTTGCAAAATGTATCTGAGAATCATTGCCAACCAAGTTGTTGATCACGGAACGATCAAAGCCCACATCTGCAATTTCTCACACTTCCACGTCATGGAAATTCTCCCAAGTGATTTTCCAAGATGATCCGAATTACCGGCATCGCACTGTCCCATCAGAAAGAAACAGGAAGAACTGAAACAGGCGATGGAAGCCAAGCCCAGAGAGGAGTCTGCAAGTTTTGCGCCATAAAATAGAAAAACAAGCGATTGGAGAGAAGCGTCTGCAGCGAAAGATTCGAGCACTCTGGAGTAAAGAGAAGCAACCCGTGTTGACCAAGTAACGAGAAACAAAGAAGCTTCTGACCTTGTAGAGAAAACTCAAACTCATCGTCCCAAGGGCTGGTGTAGAGGCAAAAAATATTGTATGGTGTTTCGTGCATAGATGACATTGACATACATAGTGCCGTGGGCGTATCTGCTGGCTTGGCAATACTTTAGCTTGGGTGCCATGCCGAGCATCCTTGAAGCCCACTCGCGGACGTAGGGATTCCTGTGAAGTATGATCAATTGGAAGACCTGTGTAATATTGAGTATGGAACAACTTACATATCCTCACGATCACAAGCTACGTCTGGAGAGATCAAAGAAAGTTTCTCCAAGGCTGGAAACTGGGTCTTTAGCTTGCGGAGCTTTACAGATCTTCCCAGAGAGAGATTTTCGAGTCGTTAGTATGTCCTTGCTAGATCAGAAATCCAGGTGTGAGATATTCTTTGCATCAAATCCAGCTCAAGATGTTCGAGTGGGCAGTCGGGTGACAGAGTTGAAACAAATTCAGTGGAGAGCATATAGCAAGTAATAGATGATCTGATTTATGGGAGGCCTAAGTACATCCGAGCTGGACTTATGAACTATCCTCTAGCAAAGGAAGTCGAGGAGCGATGCCAGACGTGCTCGCTGTCACAAAGATATGCAGCAAACCATACTGCGTGCTGCCACAGAATCATGGTCTAAGTCAGTTATCATGGTGTAGATAAACATAGCCAAATCGACAAGTACTAGCAAGCTCGTGTCAGACTATGCTAGAAATGAGTTCACGGACTTGGCCTCAGCAGGTTAGATTTTATCTTGCCTACTAACAAAGCGTCAAGAATCTGTAGCCCCTTCTCGTCTGGCCGAAGACATCTGCCCTTGATGATCACTGTCTAACTAATGGCTGTATACGTGGTCGACTATTGTGTAGCAGAATCTCACAAACGCATTCACCAAACACAGACTTGACAAAGAGAAATATGGTATTAGAACGAAAGACTAAACTCATCACAACCGTTCATACGGCGTCGTCGCCCTCGCACTCTCGGAAAGCTCCGTAGCCGTGTCCTGCCGTCCTCTTAACCCCATGTTCAACCTCACAGCTCCAGATCCTCCTGTCCTACTCGCCCCTACACCACCACCCCTTCCATTAATCCTCCGCTCATCTTCCTCTTTGACACTACTCCCATCACTGCCTTCACTCAAACTCGTCCTGATTTCCACACTCTGCACAACCTCTCTAGTTTTCCACGCATGACCCAGCCCCGGCGAAGGCAAAGGAGGCAATTCATGCTCATAACCTCCAGCAATCACCACTTCAGTCGTACCCTTGTCTTGACCTCCAGCCCTGAGTTCGTCGAGTGTAACCAACGTTTGGTCCTCCACATCCACGCGGCGACTACGCTTATTTCCTGATCTGCTGAACGTGTTGCCAAAGGGCTTTGAGCCAGTGGTCGTGGATGCGACGCCAAAGTGAGCGCGGAGACTTGAGAGGAGAGGTCGTAGAGTGGCGATGTTTGCGGCTGTGGCTGTGATGCCTAATTCGACTGTTGTCCAGATTGCCACGTCGGCGGTGTTGTAGAGGAATTCGCCTTTGAAGTCTTTGAGGGTGTGGACGAAGGGTGTGCGGATGATTGTTGCGGTGCTTCCCCTGTTTTTGATTTTCTGTCAGTCTTTTCTTGGTCTTCACCGAGTCTGGAGATATAGGAAAAACTTACAATGCGGCAAAGCCCAAGATGGAAACCACCAAAACTTTGGTCTGTTTTTTCATCTGCAATTTCCTCACCATAAAGAATGGTAGGAGTCCGAATGTCCAGTCCGCGACCGAGTTTAACACTGAAACAACGTACGTGAGAATCATAATGACATCAGGACTGATACATTTTCCATGATGATTAGGATTCAGGTCCCACCAGAAAGATATCGGCCTGCATTGGAAGGTGACAAGCAAACAGTAAGGAACGGCGAAGATGACGTTGAGGATCATGATCCAGCGGATAATCCAGATGTGCCAGCGGTTGATGGCGATGCGGAGGAGGAAGAGACCGATGCTGATCTTGAGGGCTGCGGTAGAAAGGGTGTAGAAGATTTCGCAAAAGAACCAGTACTGTTCAAGAGAGATCATCAGTAATGTTCTTTGTAATGGACACGCAGAGCGAGAGACTGACCATCAGACCCGCCTGTGCTGTTTCGTCATCTAGCAGCTTCCTTTTCTTGCCATTCCCATGAGCGACACCGCAGAGTTGAGAGACCAGATATGTGAGAATGAATCCAAATGCAATGACCATGGCTCCATCATCCCAACCAGCTTGACTGCGAAGGACCTTGGTTCTATCGTGGTTGAGGTCAGCACAGTCGTGATGAAGGAGAGTAAGTAACAAAGTCTTACCTGGTGTAAAGTCTTAATACAGTAGATAACGCAGTAGGGATCAAGAAAGCAACAGCCACGCCAAGAATCTGGCCGCCTCTGTCATCTGTAGTCATCTCTACTGAGCATATACGGGGGTTTGTGTCCTTTGGATTTGTTGATGAAACGAATGGAAATGTGTAAAAGAGGGGTTGATAAGAAATAAAGTCAAGTCGGGATATGTATTAAGCAAAGGAAAATGAGGGGAAAGGAAAAAGGCAGAGCAGAAAAAGAATGGAAGAGACAAGGGATATGAATGACAGAGGCATATATGGAATGCCTAGATTCTCTCGCGCAAAGTAGGTTCAGGCCTACCTACCATAGCAAGGCGAACATGGATCAACACCCACTAAAGTGGTAGAAGGGTCCAAGAAGGAAAAGTAAGCCGAGTCAAGCGGCCTAAAAGAGTACTTTCGTGGGGATAATCTAGAAAGTCGACTTTTTAGTATACGATCAGCAAGACTGCATTACTCTTTGGGTCATGATGTTCAGACTCTTGGACCTGCGACTCGCCTGTGCTCCGCTACGCAATCTACACGTCTTGCGTACGGGCCGTGTCGGCGAGTTGTCACTGCCCCGTTGAGACTGGCGAGATGTTGATTGACCCGTTGTCCTTCGTTTCAGCAACGACATCAATGCCACGCGACAAGTGAGACAAGCAGGTGGTAAAATCATGGAAGCCCCGAAAAAGTTGACGCTGCATATAATCCTGGGTACCAAGTTGACAGTCGCGTTCGATGCAGGGACGACGCCTTGCATGAAGGATGATCGGCAACGTGGGCATGGTCTATGCATCGCAAAAAGACAATTCTTAATTTGTGTAAACCTTGGCCACGACGAGTCAAGCGGTGTACGCCCTAGATAAGCAATAGATGAATTTCTGTGCAGAAATCGAGCCTTGAGAGATGATGCGGAATGACCGATCCGTACCACGAGGGATGACTGACTCAAGCCTGCGGAGGCAAACAGCAGTCGAATACTGGTTCAGCTGAGAAACGGTTCGCTGATTGTGTCAAGAGAGTCATGCTAGAAGGAAAAGAATGGTTGTCGAATTACGTTGACTTCGAAAGACTCATGTCAGTAGCGGGACCGTGCGCAAGTCCAAGCATTAAGCAAAATCCTGAAACCGCCGCAACCAAAACCTTCTCAAAGTGACTGTTGATCACAGCGGCAGGAACCGAGGACTGGCGACTTTATCAAAAAGAGGTCTGGTGGACTTGAGCGAAGGATTAATGGCCGAGTCGAGGGAGACAGAATCCATACGCTAGGCCGAGAGCACTTAGCAAAGGCAACGGAGATCAGTCGTGAAATCGATAGTGAGTTTGTAGGCTCTCTGCAGTGACACTTTTTCTCTGTTAGCATGACCTCGGGCGGCTTTCCTGGATAGAGAGAAAGTTCAATGTTCTCACCCTGAAACTTGTGCGAAAGGGTATAACGGACAGGAAACTTTTCAACCATGTCCACGAACGCCGGGTATTTGTTATTCAAATGCGCCAATGAGCTCCTATCCGCGGTTTGGAGTCCCGATCTTATTTTGACATTCGAGTCTGAAACTCCATGACGCAGATTTCAAGAGTGGATGCAAGGTCGTGCTAACGGAGACTGTGCCGCCGGAGCGTTGGCCCGCGTAGCGGATATGTCGAGTCAGTGGTTTTGGATGTCGCAGATTCTAGACTTGCTGCATGTATCCGTACACTGGTGACTGAGTTGAGCTCTCTAGTACATTTCTCAATTCGAGTGCGTGAGTCGCGGATTGGTGACCGTAGAGAAGATCACTAGGTTTGTCTCCAAGATCAACTTGTCGTGTCAAAGTACAAAGACAAGACGATCCGCCTTGACAGGTGATATCGATGCCGAGTTCTACCAAGGTAAAGTCAGTTGCGATATGATAGAGTATCGCGGATAGCGCTGCGAGCAGAGTATGAAGATGTAAGGGTGCCGTCAAAGGCAACGAAGTTCCCGGACTCATCAACCGCTGCACCCGTGAAGCGTGTTGCGAGCTGTCGAGCCGTGTTCTATTGTCAATCAAACAGCGATCCAGAGCCTGTAGAAGAAATATCAAGCAGCAAGGTCGACACGAAAGCTGCAGTGCAAGTAAGACCAGCATGTCGACTCTAAACGAATTTGAGCTGTGTCCTGTTTACAGTCTGGAGCCATCGCGAAAGTCGGAAGGAATAACTCAAACAATATGGAGAGATACGCCATCCAGACTGGATTGAAGAGACTGGAATGACTATCATGGCATTACTGATGGGACAGTAGAAAGAGGAAGACGCCCGACGTCTCGCTTCGTTCAGATTGCGCCCGGGGACGCTTCCATCGTGATTTCCATCAACAATCGTTGTGACTGTCGACATCTTCTTCTGGCCGTCGATGCATCAGCTGTGTTTGCCATACAGCTTGATATATTCTCGACAAGTAGACAAAATAATGAACATAATCCAAAATTCAAATCCAGAATGTCGCAATGATGACCATAACATCTATCTCCCCACCACAATCAGGCTAAATGACGCAGCCCAAAAACACCTCGATGGGTAACTCCCCATCTTCTCTACCACCACACCTCACACCCTCTCACCCAACACCTCCAACAAAACATCATGCGCATCCTCATAACAGGCTCCAGCGACGGTCTCGGCCTCTTGACCGCCAAACTCCTCTCCTCACACTCCCACCAGATAACCCTTCACGCCCGCAACCCTTCTCGCGCCACCGATGCCCTTCACGCCTGTCCCTCAGCCACCCACTGTCTAACCGGCGACCTCTCCACCATCGCCGGCATCAAAGCTTTTGCTGCAGAAGCAAATAAACACGGTCCTTATGATGTAGTGATGCACAATGCTGGACTCTACCTCGGTCCCTTTGCTCGCACTGAAGACGGTGTGCCGAGTTTAGTAGCTGTAAATACACTCGCGCCTTATATCCTCGCTTGCTTGATGGACAAGCCCAAGAAATTGGTGTTTGTATCCAGTCAATTGCATCAAAATGGTAATGCAGGATTCAACGATATAACGTGGAAGTCTCGAGGGGAAGCAGCATGGGGGAATGGTGCGCAAGGATATGCAGATTCAAAGTTGCATAATATCATGTTTGGCTTTGCGTTTGCGCGTCACTATGGTATTCCTACTGCGTCGGTGGATCCAGGGTGGGTCAAGACGAAAATGGGTGGACCGAGTGCGATGGATGATTTGGACGCTGCGGTCGAGACGTTCGCTATGGTGTGTACTGGGGAAGGTGAGGTGGGGAAGAAAGAGACGGGACATTGGTATCAGGGGAGGGAGAGGGAGTATAGAGAAGAAGCAAATGATGTAGAGAGACAGGAGAAGTTGTTGGGGATCTTGGAGGGGGTTACTGGGGTCAAGGTGCCGAAGTAGGATATGCGTATGGAATTGGGAAACTCACGATTGAATCTCATCCACGTTCAATCTCGTTATAGCTGTTAGCCTATGCAAGTCGCTGGGGATATGCTGGTCATTAGGATTAACATCAACGAAGCAGCGCCAGGTCAATCGAGATGGAAAAGAGGATCGCATGAAGTTGTAGTAAGCACTTTTTGGTATCATTGTTCAAGCAAGTAAGCTATATATAGACTGTTACAAACGAGCAAATTGGAAACCTCATGCTTCAGGAAGCGAAAAGCATTCTCAAAGATACTTTGATTCACACCGACAGGGTTTGACGAGATCAACCTCTCTTCTCAACATCAACGTGGATCTCAGTCTCAGTGACCTCACCATGCTTGGTCATGCCCATCTCGTTGGCGAAAGTGGT